>CAJNIZ010010613.1:76133-104927 GCA_905231905.1 Symbiodinium pilosum | reverse complement strand
CCAAAAACCCTGCATGACCATAGTAGACTAGGCCATAATTCACTTGCAACGTAGAAAGTGTTTGAGTTGATGCAGGATGTGAAAATTCGAGCAAGCATGGCCAAGGACATTGATGATGCCTATGTTGCAGTGGATGGGCATTAACCCTATCTGTGGTTGATGTTACATCTTCAGCAAAACTCTAAGCAGTAGACGCCCGCAAGTTTTGGACCTTGATCCCCCAAAGCAAGCTTTGTGCCGTAAACCCTAAATCCCGCAAAATCCCCCGATACTAAACCCTAAACCACATCTGCGCTGCCTTGACAGCTCAAAGTTGGGCTTGTGATTCATGCAATGGACTGCCCCGATGTGCTGGATGATTGGACTCGTGAATGCATTCCCATCCCCGTGGATGCAATTAAGGCCTGGGTTTAGGGTTTAGGGTTATATAGGGATGATGGAAAATCAAATGGAAACTATTATAATAGGGTGTAGGGGTGGTTGCCTGGACAGAGCAGGGAACGTAAACCACTAAGCCCTAAGCCAGGAACCCACACAAAACTGTCAAAGGTTGATCCCGCGTTGAGTGGATACTCTTCCCTCTTTTTGTGGGGGCAGTTCCTCCTTGAGCCGTAAACCCTGAACATGATATCCTGAAGTGTTGTTGCTCTGATGATAATGGTCCTCGCTAGCGTGTTGCTGAGTATGACTTCATTGTTGTCCTTCTTGCTACTTCAACGATGATCTTGTCTGTGACTGTTATTGTTTTCATATCTAAATGTTACTAAGTAGTACAGTAGTTGTCGTCGTAGTAGCAGCAGTAGTAGTGGTTCCTACTACGACAACAACAAGTACAACCTCTGAGAAGGCGGATGTGTTATGATGGGTTTCCATTGCTAGACTACATCCTCAACCCCAAACCTCTGTGTGTGGCAAGGCCAGTAATAGTAATACCTATCGTTGTACCGTTGATGCACAAACTCCTGCATGACCCTATGTACCTAAACTTCAGGCATTGTGGTACTGTAGTATACATAAAGTCACGCAGGATTTTGTCCGTCAGGGGAAATAGCGGTAGTATTAGTAGTACTAGCAACACTCGTCGTAAAAGCAAGCCCTAAACGCTAAACCGTAAGCCCTAAAACCCTAAAACCCTAAAACCCTAAACCCTAAAACCCTAAGCCCTAAAAGCTTAAGCCCAGAACCCGAAAACCCAATACAATTTGTATAAACCAAGTTCAAGGAAAGCTGCCAATGTTCCATTACGTGCTGGGGGGTATACTCAAAAATGGAGTGTGGGGGGGAAGGACCCATCATTAAGGGGCACGGGCACTTGTAAACTGCCACCCAGTGTATACCTGCGGCTGCAAGGCAAGACATGAACCATTGTCTAATCTCCAAGTATCCCCCTTAATATCCCCTGTAGTAGTTCTCTATATCATCCCATATATAATCGGCTTTAAGGAGTCTAGACTATGGCTCACATGGGTTGCAATGGCAGGGTCACGAACTGTGTTGAAAGCCTCCCTCAGAATGATCGAAGCTTGTTTCCGGAATTCAATGAGAGCTTCTTGAAGAAGGGCTTAATGACGTAATGACGGATCATTGAAGCCTGACCCCTTGAACCTCCCAACTCCTCAGATAGTTGGTTACCGTTAAGAGATGGAGGGCTTCCCCGGATGCTTCGCAAACCTTGAAGTGGACCCCGATAGCCTAAACCCTGCACCTTGGACCTTCAAGCCATCCTGACTGGCATCTTCAAGTCTTTCGATTTATGTGGGGCTTCACTTCAGCTTTGTGTAATATGAGATGTTTGTACTATGATTCTGAGGGTGTTGAACCAGCAACCCAACAAGCGAACATTGTTCAGGAAGAGCGAGCGCGAGAGAGAGAGAGAGAGAGAGAGATATATATATATATTGTCTATACAAGATTTGGGGTACATATTTGCGTGGTACATTTTGACCCTTCCAGTTCCTGGCGAAAATCCTATGTTCGATCGTTTTTTTGGATGGTGCGGTGCTGTTGCTCTATGCAGTCGTGTTGTATCTCGGTCCGCAGTGGTCATGGGGCTATGATACGCGCCGCCCACGACTTGAGCGGTTGTTATCAGGCATCATTAAGCCCGAAACCCTAAACCCTAAGCCCTAAACCCTTTAGGCCCACCAGTATGTGGCGGGCAACATTGGGGAGAATCATGGTAGCCCTAAGTTGATATGCGCTAAAACTGTTTCCTTTTCGCACAGGCGCCCCTGAATAGAATACTTCAACTCCTTAGGGTTTAGGGTTTAGCTCAAAAGAGTTTGGAAATGTGCCTCTACCTCAAGTACAGGCCCCCTGTGGTCTGCATGTGTTTGAGCTTATAGTTGGATTCCAATTGCATCTACAAGTACCTTGGACCTCCAAGTAAGGATCACAAAGGGAGGATTCCCTGATGCTTTCTGTGGTTCATTTCAACCATCCCTAAACCCTAAACCCTAAACCCAAAGGTACAACCTTCGCAGACCGTTCTATCGCGCCCTAAGCCTCGGCTGTATGATAGTGGGCCTGTCGTTGTGCATACCGC
Source organism: Symbiodinium pilosum (assembly GCA_905231905.1). Lineage (NCBI taxonomy): Eukaryota > Dinophyceae > Suessiales > Symbiodiniaceae > Symbiodinium > Symbiodinium pilosum. Next base: position 102,382 of record CAJNIZ010010613.1, on the reverse strand, counting down.
AGTTCTGGAAAAAAACTTTTGATGGCTCCTCCGCTGGCTTCAGCCTGGTTCACATGGTTTAGGGTTTAGGGTTTGGGGTTTAGGGTTTAGGGTTTCCTCAATAATGGAGAATCAAATGGAAAAGAAAATGGACAATGAAATGGAAACTGCTATATATAGCGTTATATAAGGGTGTATGAGCTATAGTCTAAACTCCTTAAAGGGGGTTATGATATGGGGGATTATATAGGGGAGTACTATAGGGGATTATTAAGGGGGATACTTGGAGTTTAGAGTAGAGCTCATATGACTTCAACTTGTTGGGTTTTTTGCTAGTCATTACTACGGAGGATTAAAGTTGAATTGTCAGGGGGGGATGCTACAGCCAGCTAAGGTTCCTATCTGCCCAGCACCTATCTTCCGCTGCATGCGATCTACACGCTGGGCGACATTTTGTCCCACACAGGCTTGATGATGCTACCGGATTTCTTCAAGTTTCGGGGCTTAGGGTTTAGAGTGTAATGGAATGTGGTTTTGTTTTGAAAAGCTTGTTGGTTTGCTTTTTAGAGGCTTTGCACATGGATCTTTAGGGTCTCCTGTTGCGGCTGTGCCGTGGCTTTATGGCAGTCTTCAAAATAGAGGGCCCCAGCATCGATCCCAACATAATATAGTCGTCAGTATGGGGGCTCCCACCACCCAGAAGGGGTTCCTAAGCTTTGAAAACCTCCCATATCAATGTACATGTTTGGTATTATGTTGATGGAGAATATTTGGGGTTTTGAGCTTATGGTATCAGCCCTACAGCCCTGAACCCGCAACCCAAAACGGAGAAAAGGTCCGACAAAAAAAATCCAAACCCTAAGCCTTAGACCCGAAATCCTAAACCCTAAACCCTAAATCCAATCACGGTGACCGAGGCTTGTGTACTGGGACATTTGCACAGAGGCCGTTCAGCTGGTTTACGCCCTGGAGCCCAGGCAACTACACGGTTTAGGGTTCAGGGTTCAGGGTCTAGGGTTTTGGGCTTAAGGTTTGGGGTTTAGGGCTTGGGGTTTAGGGTTTAGGGCTTAGGGATCAGGGTTAAGGGATTGGGGTTTAGGGATTAGTGCGTACGGTTTAGTGCTTAGGGGTTTTATCTAGAACTGGCAAGTAACCGTAAGAATGTCACCTATGCCAACTGTTCTGGGGTTATTGTGGGTATTCGGGATGTCTAGCTAGGTTTGAGGGTTTATAGGGTTTAGGGTTTGAATGGGGTTTAGGGTTACGATGCCCGAAGCTTCGCGTTTAGGCCGAGACCTTTACCTGTGCTTTGTGGGTGGATAGAGGCGGGTTGATGTGTACCAGCTGCATGTAAATTCATCCCACTTACATAGCCAGCTTCAACAGCCCCAGAGGAAAACCGAAACCCTAGACCCTAAACCCTAAAGCCTACACCAAGCCCAAAGCCCTCAAAACTCAATTTGCCCCTCAGCCCTAAAGCCTTAACCTTAGAGCACAAACTTCACATAGGTATTAGTTACAAATTATATAAGGTGTAACCCCTTTTAAAGGGACCCTACATATTCCTGTAACCCCCCTATGTATCCCTTTAGAATCCGAAGGGTCCCAGAATCGAAGGCGTCAAAAGCTCGGAGTCCGGGTTTGCAACCTGGTTGGGACGATCTCGGCTGTTGCTGGATCATGGTTGAGTTTAGGATCTCATGTGTGGTGTTTAGGGTTAGGGTTGAGAGATTTAGGGTTTAGGGTTGAGGGATTTAGAGTTTAGGATCTCGGGTGTGATGTTTAGGGTTTAGGGTAGTTTAGGGTTCAGGGTTGAGGGCTGAGTCTGGGGATTAGGTAGTATTTGGAGGTCCATGGGCATGTACACCCCCTCTGAAATCTAAATATAGCTGAATCGATAGTGGGGTTATGGGTACAGTCATGCGTACCCTTGGACCTCCAGGTGGGGTGTGTTTCTGAATAGATTGGGTCCATTCCGTGGGCTTCAACCAACAACATTTGCAGTTTTGCGGTGTAGATGGTGGCAACATGCTCCTTGACCATCTTTGCCAGGCTTGGGCTGCAGCACAAGTGATAAAGGACATTCGCGACCCTACGTAAACCTTAAACACTAAACCTTAAACCCCGAACCCCAAACCCTAAACCCCAAACCCCAAACCCTAAACCCTAACCCCAAACTCTAAACCCCAAACCCCAAACCCTAAACCCTAAACCCCAAGCCTTAAACCCTAAACCCCAAACCCTATACCGTTCTATGGAGCATTATGTTCCCTTCATGTCTTTGGGACCTTAGAGGCATGCCAGAGCAACTAACCGAGTTGGCAGACTCAGGCTACATTGGGTGGACTTAGGGTATGGTTGAAGGTTTGCGGTTTAAGGTTTAGGCTTTAGGGTTTTGAGTTTAGGGTTTAGGGTTTGGGGTGTAGGGTTTCAGGCTTGGGGTTCAGGGTTTAGGGCTTGAGGTTTAGGATTTAAGGTTTTGGGTTTAGGGTTTGGGGTTTAAGCCCCAGTCGCATGGATGATCTGCTTTCAAAGGTTGCTCCCCCTAAACCCTGGACCCTTTCCGCACATTTACCAATTATTCCCACTTTTCTGCCCTTACCTTGCAGGGGGTGAAGGGGGAGCACTCCCTCCTAAACCCGAAGTCCCTAAACCCAACTCTTACTATCATTATCATTGCTATTTCTATTACTATTTTGATTATGAAACCCTAAACCCTAAACCTATTACTTCCGAAGAGCCTTAGGTTGGTCAGTTGGTCTTCCTGCTACCTTTCTGGATCTCCATGCACGTCCTGGAAAATGGGACCTGGAGGGCCGTCTTGGCCGGAGCTTTCTTTGTTGTACAGTGTTCCTTTGGACCTTTTTGAGTAATGGTTGCGTTTTCCCGCGAAATAGCGGAGGCTTTTGGGGTTTGAAGGGCTTCTGGGGAGTATGAGGAAGAATAGGGGTCCCTATTTCCAACACGGAGAGACTTCGATTTTAGATTTTTCTGCATAGGCGGCAGCTTATCCGCTCATGATCAGTCCATAAATTACCTGAGCCCCTAAACCCATTGTATATTATTCCCCAACACCTTGTTGTATTCTGCGTGGACTCATAGGCCCAAAGCAACAAGCCCCTAAGGCTTAAACCTTGTAAGCTAGACCCTGAACGTTCAACCCTAAACCTGCAACTTTAAACCCTAAACCCAAAACTTTAAAACCTAAATTCCAAAATCCAAAACCTTAAACCCTAAAACCCCAAACCCACCACCCTAAACCCTAAACCCCTAAAACCCTTAAACCCTAAAACCTAAAACCCAAAACCCAAAACCCAAAACCTAAAACCCTCAACCCTAAAACCGTAAGCCCTATCTTACAGAATGTCCTGGTTTCCATTTCATTTCCAGTTTCTTTTCAAAAAAGCAGTAACAGCCCGCAAAGAGTGGAGCCCGCTCGCTCAGCGTTAAACTCGAATTTCCATTTGATTCTCCATTACCTAAACCCTAAACCCTAAGCCCTAAACCCTAAGCCCTAAACCCTAAACCCCTAAACCCTAAACCCCTAAACCCTAAACCCTAAACCCGAGCCAAGGTTTCTGCTTCTTTGGCTTGGTGCCTGCCCTAGGTTTTGCTGTCCTCGCGAAAGGCCCTCCTGCGTGCTACGAAGGGTGAAGGGTGTAGTTAGGGTTTCAGAAGGGTTTGGGGTTGGGGGTTAAGGGTTTAGGGTGTAGGATAGGGTGATTAGGGTTTAGGTCAGGGTTTAGGGCTTGCATCCGTTCTCTCTAGGGTTACCCTCCCCAACAACCGCCAGCCAATATCAAAAATGTCTAGGGGGCGCGGGGGTTGGTTCATATACCAGCGAGTGGATTACGGGTTCAGGGTTCATAGTCCCCCTTAAGTAGATAGAATATGGCTTGGGTATATTATAATAAGATCCCCATATACCCCATATTCTATCTACTTAGGGTGCAGGGTTTCCCTCTTAAACTCAAGCGTCCCGGGGAGAATCAACCAAGAACATCCCTGGTGGCATTCACCTCCCAGGCCTCCACACGCTGCGCAGTAAATTGCCCGGGGACATTCCGCGGTACTTGGTGTACCGATTACGATTTACGCAGCCGGGCGGTGTGTTGGGGTTTTGGGGTGTAGGGTTCAGGGTTCACGGCCCGACCGACAGCAGACATGAGACCCCATACTCTTTGTAGGCTCCGTTTAAACCCAAAAACCTTAAACCCTAAACCCTTTTCTTTGGTTTGGAGGGCTGGGTTGTCTCTTGGGAAGTTCTCTGGGTTGGCGAGCTTCTTTCCAGGAAGCCTACAAGTGAGATGTAGAACATGAATTCTAAGACACTCATGTAGACCCGTGATTGATAGACCCCTCCCTTTCAAGGGCTTAAATATCAGGACCCCTATTATAACCACTATTTAGAGGAGGGGGTTTATTAATCACGGGTCTGGGTTAGAACCTGTCCCCGAATTGTCAAGTGTGTCTAGTCAATCTTCTAATTTCTATCGGGACCAGGCCCTGAAACCCCTAAACCTTAAACCCTAGACCCTAACCCCTAAACCATGAAACCTTAGACCCTTAACCCTTCAGCATCTAGGATGTCTAATTCGCATGTTTTTTTTCGTGCAGCCATCACGAGGTCCTGGGCAAAGGATGGGGCTCCTGTAAATGAAGGAATGCGGTTTAGGGTTTAGGGTTTAGGGTTAAGGGTTTAGGGTTTAGGGTACCTCCTACTTGGAAGGTCATGGGGACTTAGTAAGTAGGTTCTTAATTAGGATAAGTGGGGTTATTATATGGGTTCTAGGGGTTATTAACCTACTCACTTAGTCCCCCTGACCCTCCGAGTAAAGTCCGTGAGATTCTTGTATTCAGCCGGGTGCAGGAGATTGTGCATCAACAGCAGAGAACCTAATTCCTCAAACCGAACTATTTCCTCGCAATTTTCCAGGCTATTTTTGATTCCCGAACAAACCCCAAATTTCACACCCAAAGCCCAAGCCTAAGCCCTTAAATCCTAAAGGTAAGGCCTGAGCCTTCAATATTTAAAGCCGCCCTAGGCCCTAGATGCTAAACCCCAATGTCCGCGACCCTGAAATCCAAGTCCCTAAACCCTGACACCCATCAAGGAGTTTCTCTAAATCCCGAAACCTGGAATGTAAAATTCGTACTCTATCACCATTATTGCCTAACCTCAGCTATTCATATTTCAGCTTGCTGCGGGGTCAGAAGAGCATCAACAATTGAGTGGCATGCATTGTGGAGTCATCATAGTATGCCCGAAAGCGCCGTCAGAATTAAGTGGGGCCCTATAACCTCAGCATTTGGACCCTAAACCCTAAACCCTAAACCCTTGACTCTGAATTTCCGGGAAACCTTCACTTTCTCAAGAAATTGCCAGACATGCCAAGGCAATTGGGTATAGGCCTATTATTGTTCTTGGCCCTCACAGACGCGTTGTTTCTTGGCTTTGCGCAAGGACCTTTAAGGGTCTAGGGTTTATGGTTTAGGGATATTATCCCCCTGTAATGGAGAATCAAATGGAAAAGAGAATGGAAACTGGGGGAATATAAGGATTTAAGGAACTTGATCTAAGTTACTATATTGGGAAACCCTATTATTTACTATATATACCCGTTATGGTAACTTAATTTATTTCCCAGGTGCCAATAAAGGGGAGCTGTAGAGCCAGCTGACAAGTATCACATAGAATCGCCAGGTTTAGGGGCGGTATCAGTAAACCCTAAACCCTATCATTGTTGCTATCAATATTGTATACTTCCTTCCTTCGCGCTAGAGAGTCAAGTCTCCACAACATAGCGGCATCACTTTCGTGACGGCGGCAGAGCCGCGCCTTTAGGGCTCGTGCGGAATTGCCTACGGCAAAATCAGAACTAGCAACGAAAAGACAGCTAAAGAAGTCTAAACAAGTAGAAAATCGACGGCCGTCCCGTGGGACCAAGTGCCGTCCCCCTGGGCCGCTCCTTGGAGCTTAGCACCCTGGGTTTGCGTCATTGGCACAAAATTGATACGCGGTTTGCAAGAAAGGCACTGCACAAACGCTCGCTGTAACTCTGATCTACAAGGTTGGCAGCCCCGACACGATGGAGAATCCAGCGTCCCAGAAAATTCTTATGAGGAATCCCAGTGTGCGCAACTGACCAGTCTGCCTCCACAGGGAACGCCCTGCGTCCAGCAGCGATTCCCTTCTGAGATACTCAATGGCCGCAGGCTGCCGTATGTACACAGGAAAAAGGCTCTCACCTTTCAGCAAGACAGAAAAAATCTGGGTTGAGCACCAAGTGGAGCTTCCACTGTACCTCCAGAAATTCTGAGCTCAGTCTGAGTTGTAACTTCAAAGCAGAAAGCACAACCATGATTTCGCCGTCGCATCCAGTCATGGCTGTTCCTCCATCTGAACATTGAAGCCAAAACCTCTCAAGATGGCGAGCTGGCCCTCTGGGATGTTACCCGGATAAGCCACCAACAGAAAACGGTTGCCCTTCCAGGGGCATGTAGCGTGAGGTGTCGCCCCGTCAAAAGTGACGAACGGGGGAGTAACTTTGAGCTTTCTGCCCCGGACGCCAGTTGGTTGCAACATGTCGTTCCCAGAAGCATCGTGCAGAAAGATCTCACCTGGGCACCAGAGTGTTAGTGGGTCCGCTATGTTCGCACTTCATATTGTGGGCGTCTGTGTGCAATCAACTCATGGAGTTGTGCAAGACTGTCACAGAAGTGAAAGGCAGGCTTGACGCGATCTCATTAATCAATGATGCGAGCAGAATGGTGGTCCATGGATAGCTCTTGCAGTGTTGCAGCAAGCCTCTTTCGGGGCCGTGAGAGTAGGCCCCGGTGGCGAAGGTTTTGGCCTCGTACTCCCTAAACCCTAAAATCGCAAGCCACAGCCCAAGGTTCGCTTTGATTCCAGCCTTCGTGCCGGTCGTCAGAAAGTTTGCCGGTTTCCTCTATGTTGCTTGGCGCCCTTAAAGGAAATATCATACCATCCTCCCGAAGGTACCCCTCCATAATAAGCCCTAAGCCCCAAACCCTCATGAGGATTATACAGGGCTTAAGACGACCTCATTGGGCTGACAATCTAGGGAGGGTAATCTAAAACCTCAACCCATATAAAGACTATACAGACCTAACTGGGTTGTAAATCTGGGGACTGTACTCGTTGGAGGCTCGGTATGCTAACCCGAAGACAAACCCGAAGCTCTAAACTCTCAACCCTGAAAGTCGAGAACCAACAAATCGCACATTATGCATATATATATATATAGCCCCAATATATACCCTATAATCCCTATATATAACTTCAATATATACCCTATAATCCCGATATACAACCCTGAGTATATATCCTAGAATCCCGATATAAACCCTATATAACCTCAGGTGAATTTGGTCCTGGTTGCCTTCAGTGTTACAGCTGGCACAATGCTCGGAGTCGAGCTCTTCCTTTGCGTGCAGCAAATGAGACCGGGCCCTCCCAGACAACATTTTGCGTTTCATGGAACCATCATATGAGCTATGGTCTTAGCTCCTTAGGGTTTAGGGTTTAGGGTTTGGGGTTTATATAGGGGACTATATAGGGAGTTTAAGAGGGGTTATTAATTGAGGGGGGTACTAGGAGTTTAGACTATAGCTCATATGGTGCTTGCATTGGTGTAGTAGTTAGGTTGTAGGCCCTCTGGATCTCCAAGTGCGGCTTAGTGATCAGGGGCGTGTCGCTTAGGGTTTGGGGTGTAGCGTTTACAGGGGCAAGATGGGGTCTAGAATCAGCAGCTACTAAGCCTAAACCTTCACAAATAAATTTCGAAACCGAAGCCCAAGCCGCAGACCCTCAACCGCAAGCCTAAACCCTAAACCCTAAACCCTAAACCCTTGATTCCAGGGGTTCCTGGGTTGCACCCTTAAGGTCGTACCCTAATTTTTTTCCCAAACATGGGTTTAGTGTAGCCCTAGAGTAAGCTAATGTAGTACTCTACGGTGGATACAAAAAATCCTGCATGACCCTAAATACACGAAAACTTGGGAATAATGGTACTATAGTATACTAAGGTCATGCAGGATTTTTATTATCAACAGTAGGGCCCCTTAAAACGGATCCCAAAACCCCAAACCCAAGGGTACACTACTAAACAATGCAAGCCTAAAACCTGTCAAGCTAGCAGCTGAGCCCTAAACCCTAAACCAAGCTGATTCAGGAGAGCGAAGACAACTTCTTTTATTCCATTGAGTTCTGAGGTTGTCGCGCATATTGTGCTTGGCATGCTGTTGCAGCATCAGGTTTGAAGTTTTTAGGGTTTAGGGTTTAGGGTTTAGGGTTTAGGGTTTAGGCTTTATTCCCAAGCCTCAAACGTAAATCTCAAACCTTAAGCCTCCAAATTGCAAACTGCAACTAATCCCAAAAAATTGCAAATTGTACCTAAACCCAAAAATTGCAAACTGCATCTACACCCTAAAAATTCAAACTGCACCTAAACCCTAAAATTGCAAACTGCACCTAAACCCTAAAATCGCAAACTGCACCTACTAAACCCCAAAATTGCAAACTGCACCTAAACCCTAAACATGCAAACTGCTAAAATTGCAAACTACACCTAAACCATAACACTGCAAACTGCACCTAAACCCTACAATTGCAAACTGCACCTAAACCCTAAAAATGCAAACTGCACCTAAACCCTAAAAATGCAAACTGCACCTAAACCCTAAGCCCCAATCCCTGAACTAACCGCAGGCCCCAAACCCTAGAGCCCGCACATGAAAACTCAAAGCCCACACCCCAAACCCTAAAACCCTATATCTCCTATAACTCCTAGATATCCCTATATCACCCCTAAACGCGAAACCCTTAAATCCTAAACCCTGAACCTCTAAACGCTACACCCCAAACCCTAACCCTAAAACCCCTAAACCTTAAATCCCTAACCTAAGCTTAAACGACCCCTAACCCCTAACCCCTAAACCCCTAACCCCTAAACCCCAAACCCTAAACCCCAAGCCCAGTATAACCAAAGCAAAGAGGTTGAGCATGGCGTGCAGATCTTGGCGACGGCTACCAGGTCCAGGCCGTCTGCCATTCCATTATCTGGGTTGCTGTTTTAGGGGTCCCTCTCATAAGGACTATCGTATTTTGGGGTCTATATTGGGGTCCCCGCATTTTGGGAAGCTACCATTTAAGGAACTTCGGGTTTAGGGTTGCTGTTAAGGAACTTAAATTAAGTTACCATAATAAGGGTATATAGGGGTATATAGGGTTTATGGTTTAGGGATAGGGGTTAAGAGTTTAGGGTTGCTGTTAAGGAACTTGGGGTTCAGGGTTTATTACCATTACTTAGGGTTTTGGTGAACTTTGAATCTTGAACTCTTAAAATCAAGGAAATTTGGGTACCCTAAGTAATGGTAAGTTTATATGGGCTTGAGGGTTTAGGGTTTAGGGTATTGCAGTTAAGGATCTTAAATTAAGCTACCATAATAAGGGTATATAGGGGTATATAGGGTTTATGGTTTAGGGATAGGGGTTTAGAGTTTAGGGTTTAGGGTTGCTATTAAGGAACTTCAACTAAGTTACCCTATAATCACCCTATAATGGAGACTGAAATGGAAAAGAACATGGAAAATGAAATGGCCACTGGGGGAATATAGGGATTTAAGGAATTTAAATGAAGTGACCGTAATGGGTATATAGGAATAGTGGAAAAGAAAATGGAAACTACTATTTAGGGTTTAGGGCCTAGAGTTTAAGTTACCATAATGGGTATGTATAGTAAGTAAAGTGGTTTCCCCAAAATAGTAACTTAAATTAAGTTGCTTAGCAGCAACCCAGCTTATTTCAGCGAGGTCTGATTGGAGGGTAGGGGGGACTTGGGGGGGACTTGGCAAGTTAAGGGTTGAGGTTTTAGGGTGGGGTCACGGGGACTTAGGAAGGAATGGATGAATGGAAAGATTGGAAAAGAGAATGGACGCTACCTTGGTAAGAAGGTTGGCAATGGGCGGGCCGTGTTACTATGTGGCACACGTGGGTTATAGTTAAATTTTCTAAATACCCCTGTCCTCAAACAGGGGCCATACAAGGCCTCCTCATACTGTTCATGGAGGAGATGTTGCAATACCTAGGGGGAATTTCGAGAATGCCTAGAACGTAGGGGACTTCCTGCTTCAGCACCAAAAGGGACCAAGGGGAGCCTTAGGGGAGGTTTTCCTTGCAGACTCAAGGAGACTTGGTAAATACTTTTTATAACCACCAAAAGCCAGGTGATAACACCAGTTATCCTACCATAGACCCTAAACCCTTCCTCAACCCTTCCTCAACCCTACCTAAACCCTACCTAAACAACCTGAAAAAGTGTGTCGAAGTCTTTCTCACCTTCCGAGGAGGGCATTCTTTTGTCATGTACCCCTCTTACCAGCCTCGTCAAGCTTGCTTCGGTGGTATGGAAAATTGGGGGACCTGTAGGGACCTTTCAGAGGGGCTATAGGCCTTTATGCGTAGTATCTACATACATGTAGGGTTACTCTAAACCCTCCTAAAACCTAAACCCTAGACCCTTGACTCTCAACCCTAAACCCTAACCCTCCACCCTAATCCCTAACCCTCAACCCTTAGAGGGCTTAAGCTTCGGGATTCAGGGTTTACAGGGGTCCAGGGGTTTGGTTACAGGGTCGTAGGGTTTGACTTGACTTTAGCCTTGGACCCGAAGGTCTAGGGTTTAGGGTTTAGGGTCTAGGAAGTGGGGTTTAGGGTTTTGGGTTTGGGGTCTAGGAATTGGGGTTTAGGGTTTAGGGATTAGGGTTTAGGAATTGGGGTTTAGGGCTTAGGGATTAGGGTCTAGGGCTTCGGGTTGAGGGTCCAGGGTTTAGGGTTCCTCCAAATTTGAAGTTGTAACATATAAGCAGCAACCATACAATTAGACTGCCCTAAGCCTGGCAGCCAAGATTCTCAGCTACCCACACTTTTTTGCATTGGGGATGGATTGAAGAAGCCCTATGCCCTAAATCCCACATATCCCTAGTGTTTAGAGTTTAGTGTCAACCCGTTAAACCCTAAACCCTAAACTGGCAAGAGCGTGGCTGACCATGTACATGCGCGCTCGAGCCGCACGCGCCGAGGACCCCGCGCGAGCATCTTGACAGAGGGTAAAGCCTCCCGATAGACAGTGGCAGGCCTGGCTAGCTACGCTTTGAGCTTTGCGCTTTCGTCAGTGCACCGCGGCACCCTCATTAACTTCGGCGACGTGCGGCAGCACGCTACCCACGCCTCCCTGCAAGACAAAAATGCAGCGTGCTACTCGCATCTCACGCTCACAGCTGATATGGTCCGCAGTGGTATCTTCGGCAGCATGCGGCCGCACACTACCCACACCTCCCTGCAAAGCCGAGAAGCTTAGATTTCGGCGGTGTGCGGCAGCACGCTACCCATGCCTCTGTGCGGAGCTACAAATTCGGTGTGAGCGAGCGGCGCTAGGCCGCGAGCGACCCACGCCTTCGCGAGCCTCCTGATCTCTTCTCTTTCAAGATGTTGAATCAAGCGGCGCCTCGTATTTCACATACTCGTATCTCCGTAAATACACAAAGACGGGTAAGTAAGCCCCCNNCTAATTGAGAATAGTTTGGGTGGTTGGGGCGGGACGATAGAGCTATGCTAGCGTGCGATAATGTTAAAGTAGATGCGCACACGCCGTGCGCACACGGTTACACACCCTAAACCCCAAAACTGTAAACTCCTCGCCTCCGGCAGGTCGAAGAGCTCGTTTACTCCTGTCTGGGATCGGGGTATCATCTACCATCTCGCCGGAAGCAGCTTGGTTCAGGGCTCCCTAACCCCAAAACCCTAAACCCCTAAACCTTAAAACCTAAACCCTAAAATCCTAAAACCCTAAACCCCATAAACCCTAAACAGGGTTCAATACCTACCAAGCCCCAACTCCCGAGCCGCATTTTGGGGTTCAGGGTCTGCGTGCCTGTAGAGTTTTCCTGTGCATCCTCATGGGGGTCCAATTTAAACCAATGCCGGGGTTCAGATCCATGTGAGACATAATTGAAATTCCTTCAAAGGGGATATATAGGGGATTATATAAGGGACTATTATAGGGGATATTAAGGGGGATACTAGGAGTTTACACTATGGCTCATGTAGCAAAACATGTTCAGACTTTGGCGCTCTACGCTATTACATGCACCCTGGGTGGTGCAAGATTTCATCCACTAACAGTATGGGAACCTAAAGCCTAAACCCCAAACCGCGAGAATGTGATGCCTCAAAGTCCAGTGCTTGTGTACCCGGACGTTTAGACTAGGCATCTTAGAGTAATTCAAGCCCGAATACCCCTTAAACTGGAAGTCCAATGTCCGTATCATGGCATGGTCTTATCTAGCGGCCCTGAATTGGGGTTGTAGGGTTTCAGGGTTTGGGGTTTAGGATTTAAGGTGTAGGGTTTTATAGAATGATCTGAATATCTAGTAGGTAGACAAGGACCCCAGAATAAAATGCGCATACTAAGCGCGCGTCGTTCGTTTGAACCCTCAGCTCTTGGGGCTTGAGGTTAAGGGTTTAGGGTTTGCGGTTTCGGGGACTTTCAGTTTAGGGTTTAGGGTGTAGGCTTTGGGGCTGGGGTCCGGGATTTGGGGTTCAGGGCTTGAATGATCCCTACAGCCCAAACCCCATGAAGCTGATAAACAAAAGGCGTCCCCCACCAAAAAACCTAAGCCTAGACCCTTCACTGAATAGTTTCCGAAGAAGACTGGAACCTGCAAAACCTGAAACTGGAGGGCCAGAGATTAGGCATGGGGGTGGAGCTTATGGCCCGTAGGGGGGAGTGAATATAGGGATGAATATGGGGGTATATATGGAGATGATATAGGGGTGTTCTTATCAGGATCCACTCCTCCAGTCGCCCTTAAGCACCACTAAGCTGAGTGGATGAGTGTAATATCTAGCGTTTGCCACGCAATATTTCCAGTTGCAACCTAAGTAAAGCCGTATTCGGGGACCTGGGGGGCTGATAATTGGGTCGGGATACTTTATAGGTATAGTCCCCCTTTAGTAGATAGAATATGGGGTATATGGGGATCTTATTACAATATACCCAACGTAGGTAATTCTAATGGTTCTTCTACAGTATTCTAATCCTTATTGTGGGGACCCCTCAAAGGGTACCCCGTATTTAAGAAACCTTAAGCCCTAAGTAGTAGTTTCCATTTTCTTTTCCATTATCTTTATATAACCCCTATATAACCCCATTATAATATGCCCGAAGCCATATTCTATCTACTTAAGGGGGACTATTAGCTCTGCGGATTGGGGGGTCTTGTTTGAGGTTTGCATTCGGGTTTAGGGCCTAGGGTTCAGGGTTCACCTGAAAATGCAGTGTCCCCAAAGAAATAAAAGCAGCGCACGGGATCCTATTACAAGTTTTCCTCTGAACTGGACACAACCGAACTGAGAAGAACCTTTCTCACTCCGCGCCAAGTATCATGCAAAAGATCACTTTGAGGATCCTAGAAACCCAAAAGCCCAAAAGATCCCCATATACGACATGTTCTATCTACTTAAAAGGGGGACTATACACTATAAACCCTAAACCTAAACCCTATACTCCATCTACTTAAGGGGGATAATAACCCTCGAGACTCCTGAAGGCTTCAGTGACATTTTCGCAGATCGTATCACTGCAGAGAGTGATTCTTGGCTGCCTTGGTATAGGGTTTAAGGTTTGGGGTTCAGGATTTAGGGTACAGGGTTTAGGGTTTAGGGTTGGGAGTATGCTATAGTGGTTAGAACAAATCCTGCACCACTTCCAATCCATATACGGAATTTTCCTAGGGTATGGGAAGGGCCTGAATATTGGGATCTCTCTTATAATCCCTATTAAGGGGACCTTTAACTCTATACCCCTAAACCCTAAACCCTTATTATAATCCCTACTAAGGGAAATTCCTAGGGTAAGGGGTATATGAGGTGGTGCACAATGAACACCAAGCCGTTTGGTGCTTGAGGTTTAGGGTTCCCGATTGAGTAGTATTCTATTTGCGGATGCTATGCTACCCACTCTAGAGTAAGATTATATTCTCCTTTTGGGTATAAATTTTGATATACGCAATATAATCTTATTGGGTTCAACCACCAAAAAAACCCTTACTCGATTGTGTCAGGAGGTCAGAACCAGCGACCTCTGTGTTGAGCTGTTGAGACCAATGACGTTGAAGGCAAGCGGGTCGGTCGGTGTAGAACGCATGTTGCTTTTCAGTATTAATCCCCAATAAGAGAGGAGGCTTAGGATTCAATTCGTGTTTTGTAAGCAGATAAAAATGCATGTATATACATAGATATATATATATATATATGTAGATTTTGTATACTGAAACCTGTTGGCTACAGCACATGAGCATGTGCTTCAGGGTTCATTCAGGTTTTGAATATGCTCAAGCCTAACAAGGAACATCAAAAAATGTTCTTAAAACATTGTCCCAATGTGGCAGGCAAGGGAAGCCTATGCTCCTTGTTTAGGATTGAGTCTAGACTCTAGTGTAAACATGGACGTCCGGTTGACTAGTATTCCATTTTGGGATACTCTACTCCCAAAAGAGCAAGGTTATGTATGCGTTGGGTTGTAGTGTTTTCGAAGACGGCCATAATCTTACTCGGTTCAATCACCTTAAACTGCCAGTAGTCAACATCCATCTTTGTCCAGAACCCCCAACAATACACCAGAATCAATGTTAGCTGGGACCTCCAGTTTAGGGTTTAGGGTTTAGGGTTTAGGCTTTAGGGTCTGTTTATATTGAAATGTGCATGACCTTGGTATACTATAAAAACACAATTCCCAATGTATAATGCACTTCGGGTCATGGCAGGACTTTCAGTATCGACTTCAGGATTTCACCCCTAGACCCTCAATCCTAAACCCCCAAAGCCAGGGTTGATGGTGCAGGACTTGCGATCTAGGGCAATAACAGCAAATGCAATGGTAGTACTCGTGACAGAAGTTCAGCTGCCAGCTAGTGTGCCTGGGTTTTTGGGGAGTGTTCGAGATTCTTGGAGTTTAGGGTTTCAGGATGTTTTCCGTTTGTTGGTATCTGGCGAGCCGAGCCATAGACACAAACCAGCATCATCGCAACGGAAGCAGCTGAGTTTCTCGTGTATTTCCCCAGCCTATGGACATCCATTTCCAAAGCATGTGGCCTTGTCCAATGCCAATCGCAACCTTGAACCCTAGAAGGGTTTGGGGTTTCCTAGCCCTAAACCCTAAACCCCATTCAACCCTAAGCCCTACTTGGCAAGGTCAGGGCGACTTGGTAAGGGATAGCTGGGGTGACTATAGGGATTATAGGGGCTCTAAGTATACTTACTACGTCCCCCCTGACCCTCTAAACCCTAAACCCTAAACTCTAAACACTAAACCCTAAACCCTAAACTCTAAACCCTAAACCCTAAACCCTATGCAGGCACGTTGCTCGGTTTGGGAAGCTTTGGCTGTTGGGTTAGAATCCCGATCGATTGAATCTTCTACGCGCAAGCAGAAGCAGCTTGGCGGGCTCGGGTTTAGGGTTTAGGGTTTAGGGTATGGAGTGTCAGGCCGCCAAGAAACCGGACAAGCAAGTTTGAGCCACTGCAAATATACAGGTGTTCGTGGGTTTGAGGTTGGGGGTCCTTGTTTGGGTCCTTGTTTAATTTTTTTCAAGGCTGCCAAAACTAGGGATGCCCTAAACCCTAAACCCTAAACCGTGTATATAAGTGCAAGTAACTATTCGTAGTATGCCAAAACAAGCCAGAGGCAGGGTTTAGGGTTTAGGGTCTACCCTGAACCCTCAACCGTTTAGGGTTTAGGGTAAACCCTGAGCCTTCTGTAGTTCCTTAAAGTCCGAAAGCATGTAGCTCCGCGGGTTTTCGCTCATTATAAGCCAAAGCAACATTGCAGGGTCAGTATTTCGAGTTGCCCCCATGCTGAAACCTATTTGCGAAGTCCCATAAATCCTAAACCCTGAACCCTAAACCCTAAACCCTAAGCCCTAAACCCTAAACCCTAAGCCCCTCAACCCTAAGCCCTAAACCCCTAAACCCTAAGCCCTTCAGGTACATCGGGAAGCCTACTGTCATGGTAAGTCATAGCTGGTCGAGCCCTTATTCGCAGCTCATGGCGATTTTGAAGCGCCACGACGAGAATACGGGCAGAATAAACTGCTTCTGGATGGATACAAGGTGGCAATTACGATGTAGGGTTCAGGGTGTAGGGACCTGGGACAAGTTTTCATGTTTTCCATTGTTGAAAGTGGAGACCTATTCAACATATATCTCCAGGGCTTTCAATGTAAACCCTTAACCCTAAACCCTGAACCCTGGTATACTACAAAACACGAAGTTGTCGATACCACCCAGGATATTTTTAGCATGAACCAACACCACTTCGCTGACCTGACTGGCGCAGATTCTCCGAAAAGTTCAGAGGACCTCTACGAAACCATGCTCGAGGCTCTGACGCAATCAATCAAGATCCCGGGCTGCATGCTGTTGGCTCTCATACCTCATCAGCAGCCAGCTGTCCTATCACGGGCATGGTGCCTCTATGAACCTTGTCAGCCACTGTGATATGCATTTTTTGCTGAGATGGTTGTCCTCACTGTGTTGAGGCATTTGGCTTCATGCATTGAATTGAGCTATAGTCTCAACTCCTAAACCGGGTTATATAGGGGATTATTTAGGGGACTACTATACGGGGCTACGAAGGGGGATACTAGGAGTGTAGACCCTAAACCCACAACCCTAAACCCTAAACCCTAAATTATAGCGGGTATTAAGGGGGATACTAGGAGTTTAGGTTATCATAGCTCAATTGAGAGTTGTCGAGATCGGGAGCTCCCTGAACTCCGAACCGAAAAACCTCGAACCCAAAATGGCAAACCCTCAGCAATTGCAAGCCCGGTTTAGGGTTTAGGGTTCTATAGGGGATATATGGGGATAATGGAAAGGAAAATGGAAACTACTATTTGGGGCTGAGGATTCTTTAGGGTGTTGCAAGCCGTAAGCCCAACAAAAACCAAAAGCCAATTTAACACCGTGAAGGGTTTACGGTTCCCAAAACCCTAAACAACTGACGCCCTGAACCCCAAACAGCTCAAACCGTGAATTTCAGCGCACCCTGAGCTAATCCCAAGCAGCCTCAGATCCTCAATATACACAAGCCCTGAACCCTAGCCAAGCCAAACCTGAAACAATACCCTAAGCCCCTAAACCTTACAGAGTTTAGACTACGTGCAGCTTATGTCGATGATGCTGATGATGAGCAGTGATAGGTTTTCTGAGGTGCGGGTCGTTAGTCTCTAGGGGGCACACTCTCAAACCATAAATCCTTAAACCCTACACCCTATTTTGGGACTGATATAGAGAAACGCGAGCCTGTTATTCCTAAACGCGAAACCCTGTGCCCCAAACCCTAATCCTTAAACCCTGAACCCAAAGCCTCAAAGCAAACAAGGAGATTTACATAGCTTGGAAGGTGGGTGCCGAAATTTCATGTGGATTTGCTCCTTTTCGGCTCTTAGTAGGGTTTGGGGATACGGATCTCTATACTCTTGGGTTTTGGTTTGGAGTTTGGGGTGTAGGGTTTAGGGTGTAAGCTTTAGGGTTGAGGATTTAGGGTGGGGAATTCAGCAATGTAGCTAATAGTAGTCCCGTTATTATGCTTGAGAATGTAGTAGTAGTTACATGTTCTTTGCCACTCCTTAAAATCCCCAAGAAGAGAGTCTCCATTTGGTTTTCTTTTCCCTAAACCCTAGATCGTAGTTCCTATTTCCATTTCCATTCCTTCCCTTAACCCTAAACCCACCGTAAACCCTAAACCCTAAACCCTAAACCCTAAAGCCCTAAACCTTAAACCCATAGTCCAACAAGGTTCCGGAGGCGGAGCAGTCTGTGAAGCAAAGCCTGCTGAAGGATGACAAGCTCATCAATCAAATGCTGCATTTTGGACTTCGTTGTTCAGGGCCAAGGGTTTAGGGTTTTGGGAGTTTAGTGTTTTAGGGTGCTGTGTCTAGGGTTTAGTGTTTAGACTTTCCCTAAATTGAGACATTTTTTCAGCACTTCTCTCGGGTTCCATTGAGCCTGAGCCAAAAGCCTCCAACCCGAAACCCTAATCCCATTCAATCCTGTAGCCTTAAACCTGAAACATCAAACCCTAAAGCAACCATCAAGCCCTAATGCGGTTTAGGGCTTCGGGCCTAAAACCTAGGTAACCCTTAGAAAACACCTAAAGCAGACCTTCTAAAGCCTTCACCCGCCTAGATCAACCTAGGAATTCCGTGGATGCCGAGAAATCGCAGGCAACCATGGAGACCGACCGAGCCATGATACTGGACCTGATCATGGATGCTGGTGTTAACGATTTCAACACGTTTGTACCTAGGTATCCCAGTAGTACCCTTTTACCCTTTTTAGTTGCGGGTCTCCTTATTAAAACAGAACAGTAGGAAAAAGGGTACCCTTATTATTTAGGGTCTACTGGGGAACCTAGGTACAGAGGAAGCTGCAGGCTTCCCTTCGCATGGTTCCTTGGTGCACTTTATTGGGTTGCTGTTAAGGAACTACATTTAAGACACCATATTCTGTATGTGTAGTAAATCATGGGCCATCTTTATTGAAAAATGCCTCTTAACAGCAACCCAGTTTACGCCTTTTCATCCTGGTTTAATTGCCTACATTGGTTCAGATATTTGCCCCAATTATGGAGTCAAGTCGAGAAGAACATGGAACATAACCTGGGAACTCGGCTTCTGTAGGGTTTATGGAGATAACAGTGGGGTTTCCCAAAATTAGGGGTACCTTTTTTGGTGTCCTAGTGGCCCAACGTAAACTACTAAGGAAAAGTACTAGGTACTTTCAAAAAACTTGGGGGACCCCGATCTATGTCGCAACAAAACGGTATAATCCTTGATGTAGGAATGGAAAAAGAGGAACCCATGATCCTCGGAAACCCGCATGTACGTCTAAAGCAACTTCTATTAGGTCTCTTACAATGTCCACCAGCCACTTAATGACACATAAAGGCGGCGATGTAATTCGGACGCTCGGAGTTCACCAGATAAATGGAAGTTCTTCAATTCCGTATACCTCTTGATACGCCATGATTTGAACTAATAAGATTTCTTCAAATTCCTGGAAGGCAACACATCCATCAGGAAGCCTAGTTGCAAATCCTCGAGACTCCATAAACATCGGACAGACTGGGTAGGCCCCTGGGATATTTAGTATTTTCCCTAATGGCTTTAACAAGGGACCCTATATACTAATATTTTTCAAAGGGTTTTAGGGGCCAACCAAACAGACTGGATTCAATTAGATTCCACGAGATTCACGAGATGCTTGAATGCGCGGCAACAGCGCAGCGGTTGACTTCTACCCGCAACGGTCCGATAAACGGGATAGGGTAGCTTCCATAGCTAGGGGGGCAGAACTAGGTACCCTACATAACAACCCCTATATAACCCCTGTATAACCCTATACAATCCCTATATCCCTAAACCCTAAACATAGATATAATTTCGCCCCGAGAAGACCCTGGCAGAAACTAAGTTCAAATTGGCTCATGTCTGGGTGCTAACTGATTCACCTTGTTACCAGTACCTCGACTTCTTATACCCCAAAATCATGGGTTTGCAGGCTCCTACTATGGGTACTTGGGAAGTCTAGGAATTTATTTTCTTGGAAGAGCTTTCAGTTTGGGTTAGGTTGCGGTTACCACGCTGCTGAAGATCAGCACCGCAGATGTGGATGTGGTACCAGAACCAGATAGTCCCGATTCAGCAGCGACCCGAAGCCAGTTCGTTCACGCGAATCACGAGATTGCCCGTATCTACCAGGATTTCTTTTCCGTCTAGCCTCTGCGGAAAAAGAGAATTTAGTCTTCAGAGACCTGCTCGTGATCTTGCATGCTTCATTGGAACGTTCATTACTTTTGTTGTTGCTGGTAGATCTGTCGCTGCCACTTCTGAATACCACATGATGATCAATCAGCCCAACCCTGTTCCGCATCACCCCTGCAATTTGCATATTTCATTGATGATCTTTCTGGTTGCTTGCAGGAAGGAGTCCTTGCAGTAGCCCTTTTATAACCCCCTCTAATGCTGTTCAGCGTTTGGCGTTCTATTATTCTTTGCCAGGCCTTCCTCACTATTAACAACCAGCGAGTCATGTGTAATCAGTGCGGGTTTCTTGTTGCCTGGGATGCGGATATGCCCAAGTCATTGGCTCAAACTCCCTCATGTTAGCCTAAAACCTAAACACTAAACCTTAAGCTCAAGTGACTTGCAGGGTTGTGCATCCCGGGCATAGGCAGGGTGCATGGGGTTGACGGCTTAGGGTTTGGAGTTGAAAGTTTAGGCTTTGGGGATCGCCAGGCCCTAGGTTATGTACTGTAGAGTTTAGGGTTTAGGGTAAGATCCAGGGATTTTGAGCCAGCACCACCAGCACCACCACCGCTACCACAATGACCACCTCTACTACTACCACCGCGACCCTGACTGCGACCGCGACCGCAACCGCGACCACGAAAACAGACACCTACAGCCTAAACCCATCTAAACCCTAAACCCTAAACAGTAGTTTCCATTTCATTTTCCATTATCCCAATATAACCCCAATACAGTTACAACCCAAAGTCCCCTCAGCATTGGGAATTAGAGCAGTATGGGGAATGGAGATGGTGCAAGATTGCATGGGCCACAAACCCTAAGGCTACAAACCCCCAAATTTGTCAACGCAGCAGCCAATGCCGGAAACACGAAATCCCCAAACCCCCCTAAACCCTAAACCCTAAACCCGTAAAACCCTAAACCCTGAACCCCTAAAACCCTAAACCCCTAAACCCTAAACCCCTAAGCCCCTAAAATCCAAAACCCAGATCCTGAATCCTCAGCCCTGGACCCTTGCGCCCCCCAAATCCAAAGCCGGTTGGCTCCAAAGTGAGATCCCTCAGTTCAGAGTTTGGGGTTTAGGGTTTAGGGTTTAGGTTTAAAGGTTTAGGTTTTAGGGTTTAGGTTTAAAGGTTTAGGTTTAAGGGTTTAGGTTTTAGGGTTTAGGTTTTGGGTTTAGGTTTAAAGGTTTAGGTTTAAAGGTTTAGGTTTTAGGGTTTAGGTTTTGGGTTTAGGGTTTAAAGGTTTAGGTTTAAAGGTTTAGGTTTTAGGGTTTAGGTTTTGGGTTTAGGGTTCAGGGAAGCCCTAGGGAATTTATGCTTGAGGGTCTGGGTTTTCGGCTTTAGGTTTAGGGGTCAGATAGGGGTTTAGGGTTGTAGACGCTTACCCCTACTAGAACTTTCACACCCTTTATGATTGCTGCCTGTGTCTGCTAATCGTAATGCTTCTGCTAAGCTTCAGCACTGTTTTAGGTTGCAAGGTCATGTGTGCCCCAGCCCGTAAACCGTGAACCCTAAACGGGACTCAGGCTGTGACACGTCCACTGCTGTTGCTAAGGTGTTGGCTTTAAACTAGCAGAGAAAAGGGGAAAAACAGCACAGAACCCATAACCCTAAATCCTGAGCCGTGCAGCGTTCCTTGATTTGCCCTGTGTTTTGCCCAGCACTCCTAGGGAATGAGGGGCCCAAAAACTGATTCATGGATTTAGGGTTAGTATAGTAGGGTATATATTGGGGTTGTAGGGGAATAGTGGAAAATAAAATGGAAACTACTAAGATATACTAGGTTACCATTAAAGAAATGAACGTCATTATGGCTTGCGCATGGGTGCTCTGGTAACTTTATGGACACGAACATGAACGTTATTTTGGTTTAGGCATGCTCTAGTAAGCTCATACATACGGGGATGAACAATACATGAGCCATAGCTTAAACTTCTCAAAGGGGGTATGTGGCGGATTATATAGGGGAGTATAATCGGGCTTACTAAGGAGGATACTAAGACCGCCAGCAGCAGTACCACTTCTGCTTTCATTGGTGCCAGTGCTGCAACTAGGGTCCCCGATTTTTTGAGAAGGGCAAGCACTAAGAGCCTATACTACTATATTATAATAGGGTTATATCGGGGTTATATAGGGATAATGGACAAGAAAATGGAAGCTACTGTGGCATAATTACTTCCAAGAAATAGTTCGCAGCCATTTGGATCTCAGCCAGCCAAGCGGTCCTCATATCTTCAGATTTCGACCCGCGACCATGGGAGCAGGTGCGTCTGCCCACAAGGTGCCACTACGCTTGATGCAAGAAATCATGCACCATTGAGCAGACGGTTCAGGCTTTAGGTTCCAGTTTCCTTATATACACATGGTATAGGCTACCTCAAATAGACTTGAAATGATACGTATCATTATTGAGCCCCTTATAGTAGCCATAGCCATGAATAGGTATATCAGTATATGAACCCAAGAACCAAAGTGCACTTCCCTTTCAGTCTGACGTGTTTAGGCTAGCCCAAAAGCCCTAACGTGTCATTGAAAGTACTCGAAGTACTCTACAGCTTAAACTCCAGGAAACTGGGGGTCCAGGTACTCTTCCGAATCAGGCTATCGAGGCCCACGTCGTCAACATCAGCATGACCCTAAACCCTAAACCCTAAGTATCTGATTGCACACATGCATGCTATTTCGCCTTTGATACTGTTGATACTAAAAATCCTGCATGACCTTAATATACTATAGTACCATTATTCCCAAGGTTTAGGGTATTTAGGGTCATGCAGGACTTCCAGTATCCACCGTAACTCCTTTCATTCGCGTTACCCCCTGCGACTCTGAGAGGTAGCATCAAGCTTCCGTGGCATCCAAGGTTTTGAAGGGTTTTAGGGTAACTACAGATATTATAGGATAGTATTGTATATTATGGGATATATTATGGGATACTATAGTATGTTATGCCTTTTCAGGGTAACTACCATTTGCTTAAGAAACACACCAAAAAATAACAATATTCTTCCTTATACATGTACTATAGGGATTAGTATTTCCTTCATGGGTTCTTACTAAGCAAATAGTAGGTAAGCACTTATGCCCCTCCTGTTTGATCCCTGCGGCCCTGCTTCGGTCTGCTCCCCTTCCAGGTTTTCGCCTGATACCCTAAACCCTGAACCCCAAACCCTAAACCCTAAACCCAAAACCCTAAACCCTGACTAGGAGGGTTGCTGGAGCCTTAGCACAGAGTCTAGGGTTTAGGCTTGAGTCAAGCATGAAGCATGAACTCAGCGGGTTTAGTGTTTAGGGTTAAGATGCAGTGTCTGCGTGAGTGAAGCAATTCAACCCTATATGATCCCTGCATAGTCCCGACAGAATCCCTATATAACCTTTGTATGACCTTTATATTTCCCCTGTATAACCCTGTGTAAACCCTATAACCCCTATGTAACCCCCATCAAGCCCTCATATGACCCTTGGTGATAGCAGCGGAGGCTGCTTTTGACTTGCCGTAGTTGTTGATAAGCCCTGCTGTCATCCCCGATCAAGTCAATTGTTTTTGGTGGCAGTTGTACAGTGTTCTGGGGTTTCTAGTCCCCCCTACGTAGATAGAGTATGGGGTATATGGGGATCTTATACTATACCCAAAGGCATATCTATCTACTTAAGGGGGGACTATAGAGCCTTAGGTTTGAGGATTGAGCCGGTGTTTGGCTAATGGGAGGAAACCCTAAGTCCTATTGTTTTACCTAGTTTTTTCTTAGGGCCACGCATGAGTACAGCAGCAGAAAGCATCAAGGAGCCCTGCCCCATTTGGGGCACCTCTTGGAGCCCTAAGCCTGAGGGTTTAGGGATTTAGGGTTTAGGGTTTAGGGTTTTGGGGTTTAGAGGTTTAGGGTTTAGGGGTTTAGGGTTTAGGGTCCCTAAACCCCTACACCTGAAGCCCTGAACACTGAACCCTAAACCCCTAGACCTTAAAGCCCGTAAACCCTTAACCGTGCCAGTCCAGCGGTCTTACCCTGAAGCCTGAAACTTAAACTCAAGACCGGGCTTAGGGTTTAGACTCTCAACCCTGTTAATAGGAGGCTTTTGGCACCCGTCAACCCCCCGAAATAAGGATGTCATACTTATCGTCTCATTAAAATAGACTCCAGAGTTTTGGGTTTGGGTTTGGTTGGGTTTACCAAAGTCCTCTTACAATCTGCTCCTACGCCCCCAAGCCCTAAACTGCGAGGCGCTCTGGGAGAATGCTAGCCAGGGCGACATTAACGACTTTGTCCAGGGCTTGTCCAAGGCCACTCGCCTATACCTCGCGGTTGAAGGGTTTAGGGGTTTAGGGTTCCCTTCTCCTAAGCCCGCCCTAGGCCTAGAAGCTGTGCATTCGTACTCTTTCCGTATCAGCGGACGTAATCAGCTTCCCGCCTTTCTTGAACATGTGGTCTCAAGATCTTCAGTTTGGGGTTCATGGGTGCGCTTGGATTTAGGGCTTGAGGCTCATGATTTTGGGATCTAGGATGTAGGGTCCAGCATATTGGTAGCTCTGGGTTTGGGTGTAGTGCTTAGAGTTCACAAGGTTCAGGGTTTAGGGTTTGGAGGTATTCCTAGAAATCCTACAAGGCTGGACCTCTCAGCGCGCATACTACAACAGCTTACCGTCAAGCTCTGAAGCCACAGAATCTGTTCAACTTACCCCAGCCACAAGCACCAAAATCATCATGACCAATTCTTATCACATTTGAAAGCCATGACACCCATCTTATTTGCTGGAGCCCTGCATACCCTTTTCACTTCGTGGGAAGAAGCATGCCTTAAATCCAAAGCATTCTGACCCTCATAGTAATTTCCTCGGCTATCTTATAGAGCCCGGCACATAACCCTAAACCCCTAAACCCCTAAACCCTAAACCCCTAAACCCTAAACCCTAAACTCGGCTTCTACGTGCTTCAGCAGGATCCAAACCTGGAACTGTGGGCCTTAATGCCTCTACCTACTTTGAACCCTGAAGCCCTTTCCCAGACATCCCCTGCTTCTATCTTACGGGGTTTAGGGTTTAGGGTTTAGGGGCTATTAGACCCTAAAATTCCCTATGAGGACCCCATTTAGGGTAGATTAAGGTACCCTTAAGGTTTAATAGCCCATAGTGGAATCTCCATCCCAAAAGCCGAAACCAAAAAGCCCTGGGCTTCAAACCTAGAATCCGAAACCAGACACCTGGAGCCACTAGTTGCGGCCCCAACTACCTACAGCTTAGTTGTAACTACTCATAATGACTCGATATAGCCCTTAAACCTTAAAAACCCTATAAACCCCATAAACCCCAACTCCTATAAACCTTTAACCCTAAACCCTATATAACCCCCCTATAGTAGTTTCCATTTTCCATTATCCCTATATTACAACCCCTAAACCTTCAACCAAGTAGGTAGTTGGGTTACAGGTAAAGCCCTCAACCCGAGGAGGAGTGCGTTAAGCTGGCCTCCGCCCTGCAGTCGCGCGACGCCCCCGCAGCACCGCTTGGCATCCGGGAGCCATGGTGGTTGGGGCGTTTGGGGCGGGGGTTAAGGGTTTAGGGCTTAGGGTTCAGGGTGTAGGGTTTGGGGCATGGGGGGTCTTGCGGAACTTCAAGGTTTGGGGTTGAGGGTATGGGTTCAGGGTTTAGCGATGGAGTCGGGTATTGCTACAGCTGCACTTTGTGGCTACGGCTGACATGGGTTCCCAATTATAAAAGGCTTCTGCTGTTACTCATAACATTGGTGTATATAGGGCTTCTGATGTTGCTCATAGCACTCTTGGAGGGTCAGAAGGACTTAGTAAGTAGGTTGATAATCCCTATGACCCATATAGTAGCCCTAGTTATCCCAAATTTTTATCCTGCCTACTAAGTCCCCATGACCCTAAACCCTAAAGCCTAAACCCTAAGCCCTAAACCTACTTGCTAAGTCCCCATGACCCTCCAAGATGGGGAACCGAAGGGCAATCACGGGCAAAAGGCACCCCTACAGAGTGTTTTTTTCGGAGGCTGAAAGGGTTGAGGGATTTGGAGTTTCATGTGTGAGGATTCAGGGTCTAGAATCTTTATGTGTGAGGATTTAGGGTCTAACATCTAAGCTGGAACCCGGGTTTTGTTTTTTCTTTGCGGTTTGGTCTTTTTTGTTGTTAGGTCCCTTAAAGACGAGCCAGGCAGACCGGTGAGTGAGTGAACTCCCGTCCCCCGCCCAAACAGCAAAAAAAAACACGGCCCCCGCCCAAACAGCAAAAAAGAAACACGCCCCCAAACAGCAAAAAATGAGCACACCCCCGCTCAAACAGCAAAAAAAACACGCCCCCCGCCCAAACAGCAAAAAACAACACGCACCCCGCCCAAACAGCAAAATGATGAACACGCCC
>CAJNIZ010010613.1:33293-76033 GCA_905231905.1 Symbiodinium pilosum | reverse complement strand
TGTGTGTGTGTGTGTGTTTTTTGCTGTTTGGGCGCGGCCCAAGCCCTTGCCCAAGCAGCAAAAAATAAAACACGCACCCGCCCAAACAGCAAAAAAAGTAAACACCCGAAAAGCACAAACAACAAAAAAAACCAGACAACAAAAACATGAACACTCTTACCCATCAAAGCTTATTGGTTTAGGGGTTCCGTTTTTTTTTGAGTTCGGCTTTTCTTAAGTTCTGCTTAAGGCCTTTGATCTTGAGGTGTTCATGGTTTAGGTTTCAAGGTTCGTGCAAGTATGGGGATATAGGACTGAAAACGCGCTGCTGGAATGATGGCATGTCTAGGGTTTAGTGCATAGAGTGGGGTTTCCGAAAATTGGGGATACCATTTTGGTGGGTTTTTCAGGCTCTATATTGGGTACCCTTCTTTTTATGAACTCCCATATACACATATATATATATATGTGCATACTGCTTCTCGTTGTTCTAACAGTCTAGCATTGTCATCATTGCGCTGCTTTGACCCGATTGCCAAACGTAATTGTGACGGCCATTCTTATTGCTTTCTGTCATTGCCTTCGATGGTCTAAACCCTACACCCTAAATCTTAAACCCTAATCCTAAATCCCACGTAACCCTATGTCCCCTTCAAAGGGACCCCTGAATTTCGTAAGTTAAGCTCCTAGTTCCTGAGCCACGACCCCAGGCCCTGAATTGATCCGAAGCGCCAGCCAGAGCGCTCAACCCTAAACCCGATCCCTAGCCCCTAAGGCAGGGGCCCCTTGGAGTTTAGGGTTTAGGGTTCAATATCATGCTTATAGATTCTCTATCAGGATGATATAGGATACTTGAAATAAACCTCAAGATCATATTGGCGAGTTCTTAGGCCCCTACTGCACATCCTAGTTACTTTTGAACCTTTGAACCTAAACCTCGAACCCCAAGTCATCAATCCTGATCCTAAATCCACTAAACCCAAATCCTAAAACCCACAAAAAAACCCTAAACCCGAAGCCCTGAACCCTAAATCCTGAACCCTATATACCCCCCAGATAGCCCCTATGTATCGCACCTATATCCATGTGATCCCTATACATCCTTTTCGAGGCCGCCACTTAAAAAGCTACCTGAATCCCTAAACCCAAAACCCTGAACCCTAAACCTTGGGTACTGCCCCCACCCAGTAACAGTCTATACTAGGGGTCCTATTAAGGGCTATATATAACCATACTAGAATTTATTATCCAACTGTTACTGAGGGGGGGCAGTACCCAACCTAAACCTTAAACCCTCAGCCCTTAAACCAAATCCTAAGCCCCTCCCTAAACCCTAAACCCTAAACCCTAAACCCTAAACCCTAAACCCTAAACCCTCAGCCCTTAGCCCCTGAGGAGATGTCTACGCTGCACGCAACCCATGGCTTCAATCCGTCCAAGGAGGTCTCCCGTCAGGCCGGCTGATCGTGGTAGGGTTTAGGATTCGAGGGGTTTTGGGGTTCAGGGTTTAGGGTTTAGGGTTCGAGGCTTAGGGTTTGGGGTTTAAGGTTTGGGTTTTAGGGTTCAGGGTTTAAGGTTCAGGGTTTCGGGTCTAGAGATTAGGGCTTCCAACAATAGACTGCGACCTCAAGGGGGGGTTACATTATGATGCATAGGGATACATGAGGCTTTTGGGGTATAGGGTTTGGCATATCGGGTGTCAGTCGAGTGTTCACTTTTCCAAGGATTGAGTGTTCCCCGCCCCAACTCATAAACCTTAAACCCTTAACCCAAACCATGAATCCTAAACACAGCATCTGATAATAACATCAAGCTGAGTTGATGAACCCTGTTGCAGGCCTCCTACTTGGAAATATTCTACTTATGATCGCCCTAAATGGCCTTAGGGGGGTAACCCCAATTACAAGTAGGGTTATAACCTCAGCTAGGTAGTCACTCCCGTGAACCCTGAACCCTAAACCCGAAACAATAAACCCTTCAACCCTAAACCCTAACTCCTAAACCTCTTTCCAACAACTGGTGCCCCGAGCAGATGTAAAAGTCCTCCAGTTTTTTTTTTAAACCCCCTAGACCCCTAAACCCTAATCCCTAATAAACCCTACTAAACCCTAAACCCTACTAAGTCCCATGAACCTCCAGGTACAGCTCGAGCTGGACCATGAACCCAATTTTTGATCCCTGCTTGGAGGGTTATGTGGGCTTAGTAAGTAGGTTTGGGGTTCAGGGTTTAGGGTCATGAGGGCTTAGTAAGTAGGTTTAGGGCTTAGGATTTAGGGTCATGAGGGCTTAGTAAGTAGGTTAATAGTTAGGATAACTAAGGTTACCATATGGGTTATGGGGGTTATTAACCTACTTGCTATGTCCCCCTGACCCCTCCAAGTAAGCCCTTAGCCCTCAACTCTATACTGAAGGTTGGGGTTTAGGGTTTTCTAAGCTCCAAATCCTATAGGGTTTATCGCTTTGGGTTTAGGGCTTGGAGAAAGCCAAGCCCCTCAGCCCAAACCTAAACCACCGATCCCTGAGCTGTCACCGCCGGCCTCCAGGTACCTAATAGCCGTATACTTCCTTCTTCACTCAGCCTTAAAACCCCCATGTAGTCCTATACACCCTAAACCCTAAACCCTAAACCCTAAAGCCTAAACCCTAAACTGCAAGGTGGTGAAAGACATTTTGGAGGGCCTGCGCAGCGTCCCCTCCTCCGCCAACACGCAGCCCTGGACCATTGTCGTCGTGCAAGGCCGTGTGTAGTCTGAAGTCTTAGGGTTACCATTTTGGGGGCACACTGGGGTCTATATTGACGCCCCTAAATCGACCATGTGTAGTTGGAAGTCTCAGGGTTTAGGGGCTTAGGATTTGGGGTTCAAAGGGGTTCGGATCAAGCAACAGCAGCGTTCGGCATGGCATTGCGGTCAAGCTACTAGGAGCAGAAATGGTTTTGATCTGAGTGTTTCTCAAAATACTCGGCGTATAATTCTTGATAGGGGCCCACAGAACTCGTGGGTCCTGAGGGCATTCCTAATTCTACAAACCACCGCATGTGATAGGTTATCGAAACAGCAAGCCCTTTTTGAGCACTCTACATATGAGGGGCCGTCTTCTATTGAGAGCCCAAGAACACTCCCATTAAAGTCTTTCAGCCACTACACTATAAGTCCCTATATAGCTCCACCCTCCATGTCATTTTCCATTTTGTTTTCAATTTTATTCCTTATCATTGGGAATGATATCCCTAAGTCCTGAACCCCAAACCCTGCATAGTAGCTTTCATTAAATTTTCCTATATAGTCCGTTGAGCCAGGTGGTCAAGCTTTGGACCTAGTAGCAATGTATACAGGGTTTATAAAGGGTTTCTATAGGGATTGTATCTACTGTTTAGGTTTAGGTCTAGGATTGAGAGTTTTTTTTTTCTTTCCCGGCAACCTCTTTGTGGGACCCCCTCATTATGCCTTCATAAGCCAAGAGGAGTATTTGATGCGAGGAGGTGGGGAGCATTCCATAACAGGATAAAAAATCATATGTCAGATCCCATTGTACTCCTCTCGGGCACAGGAAGGGTGAGCTCCAATGGGGTTGACCCTAAACTCAAAACCCCAAAACCTAGATCCTAAACCCTAAGCCCTAAACCCAAAACCCAAAACCCAAAACTTAAATCCTAAACCCAAATCGGGTGTCCTGTCCCGGCTGACACCTGCGAGTTTCTCCGTTGTACCTTTGGTGTCTGGGTTCCAGGTGTACTGTTTCCGATTCGGAGTCTAAGTCTAGGTATGAGATATAGGTAAACGTTCATCATTCATTTTAGGGTTTAGGGGTTTAGGGTTTAGGGTTGATGTAGGTAAACGTTTATCATTCATCAGTTCGTATTTGCGATTCATATGGATTTATGGTTGTGTCTATCAAGGCAAGACTTGCTAGGATTTCTTTAGGGTTCCCTTTGCAGCAAATCAACCTCAAACCCTAAACCTTGAACCCTAAACCCTATGTAACCCATTATAGTAGTTTCCATTTTCTTTTCCATTTTCCCCATATAACCCCTGTAAAACCCTAATATTGTCCCAATGGGTACCGATATCCTCCGAAACCCCAAACCCTAAACCCTGAACACTAATCTCGATGTTGGGGTGAGGTTTCCAAGGCCAGGGACCTGTTCCTATTGAAGGATTGATTTGGTGCGGGCCCCAACCTGAAGCCCCAATTCATTGCCTTAAAAAAGTATATATATATATATATATTCATTTCCAAGTCTGATATATCCCTTTAGAAAGAATGACCCCTAAACCTTACAGAGCCCCTTTAGCGGAAATCATTTCTAACCCCTAAACCCTAAACCCCCAACCCCCTAGCTCCTAAACCCTAAACCCCTAAACCCTAGACTTCGAGATGACATCTTCAGGATTTCGTGATCGAGGTTTAGGGTTTAGGGTCTCGGGTACTGCTTAGGGGGGATATGTTGCACCACCTATGGCCCTTAGATTATTACGTTTGCAGTGTTTTAGCTAGTGTTTCCATAATGGCCGTTTTGGTAGAGGGAATCTAGATCTGCAAGCCTTTGATTTTTTTTCGTTTTTTTCGGCCTTCAGAGGTTGCAGTACCCTGCCACAACGCGTAACCCTAAACCCTAAACCCCGCCAGATTCAAACTCGAAACCCTTGTTCTTGCAGGTTCTACCCGGAAAGCCCTTGCTGAGAAGATCGTGGCCAAGTTCGATGCCGGTGAGTCCGGCACAGCACTCTACGCTGACCTGCCCAAGGCACAGTTCAGAATCCAAGGTTTAGGGTTTAGGATTTAGGGTTTAGGGTTTAGGATTTAGGATTTAGGGTTTACGGTTTCGGGTTTAGGATTTAGGGTTTAGGGCTTAGGATTTCGGGGGATTTAGATGATATAGGTACCGATTGGGGTACTATTAGGGTTATATTGGGGTTATATGAGGATAATGGAAAAGAACATGGAAACTACTGTAAACCCGAAACCCTAATGGAGTTGAAGGGTAGGGTTTAGGAGTTTCGGTAGGGTTCACGGTTTATGGTTCAGCCTACTGGGGGTAGTCAGGAATGTGGGAATATGCTTTCTAGGGATTATATAGAGGTTCTATGGGGATTTTATTCGCAGATTCCTTGCTAACAACCAGTAAGTTTAGGTATGGGGCTTAGGCTTTTGGGCTCAGAGTCTGAGGGTTTCAACGGCGCGGCTGGCTATAGGCTTCTGAGGGCTTGGGTTTGGCAACCCAGACCCCTGATTAATCAACCCCCTCTCCTTAAGGATTATGATAAGGATCCTAATATTTGTCGTCATCATCATCATCATCATCATCACGACCACAGTTTCCTCTACCATGGCAGGCTTCAGTAGGACTAAAATGGCACCTGTGAATTAAGATATGTCCAGCGAGCTCAAGACACGCTAAATAAGGCAGATGCTGAGCTATTCGTGTCCCTGGTGTGATTTAAGCTACATTGCTGCATCAGGAGGATGACGGAGTTCACTTTGCATGAATATTGAGGCACTTAGTTTGATTTACGCTATATCCCTCAATTGGGGCTATTGCTTGGAGGGTCAGGGGGACTTAGCAAGTAGGTTAATAGTCCCTATAAGCCATATAGTAACCCTAGATATCCTAATTATTAGCCTACTTACTAAGTTTTTATGACCCTCCAAGTGGGCTCTCCAGGACATGCCTCCGCGCATGCAGAAGGCGATCGACACCTACACCAAGGAGTACGAGGCCTTCCTTGGCGTCCCATGGCTCTTTGATCTGGGGATTAAGGGTTTAGGGTTTAGGGTTTAGGGTTAAGGGTTTAGGTTTAGGGTCTAGCGTTTAGGGGTTTAGGGTTTAGGGCTTAGGGTTTAGGGTTTAGGGTTTAGGCTCTAGGGATACAGACGGGGCGTAGGGATAGAAGATTTTATAGGGATGAATGGAGCATTAGAAGAGAGTGCGCGTAGGTTAAAAATGGGGTTATCTGTGGTTCCTATATGAGCCACGCCTGAAGAAGGGACCCTTAGCACTGGACATGAGGGTCCCTCTTGTATTGTGATATAGTCTAAATCCTATGTCCATTAAGTTCTGTAGCATATTGGCCGTAGTTCATGACTTTGGCGCTCTGGGAGTACGATTTAGGATTTTGGTTTTAGGGTTTAGGATTTAGGGTTTAGGGCTTGGGGCTTGGGGTTGTGGGAAGGTTCTGCTCAAGCCCTCAAAGCCTCATTGAAGTAGTGCATGGGGATTGAGTGGATGCTTTGCTTCAGGATTCATACCTGATAGTTTTGGAGCTTCCCAGGCAGCACAGTACCCATGAACTAAGGAATATACTTTAACTCATATGAGGAGCTAGTATATAGGTTAGATTCCTTGTTTTAGGCGTACCTTAAGCCTTCAACCACTGTATGTAGCTCTCTGGGTTGGGGAGAGAGATTTTTAGTCCCTCAACCCTCAACGCCAAGGGGATGGGCTATTCACAGGCTTTCGAGTCGCTATCTCGGCTCTTGCCTAAGGAAGTTGTACTACGAAGAAAGAATACATACCTGGAGTACGTATTGGAAATTAAGCTGGGGAATACTAGGTTGTTTAGGGTTTAGGGTTTGCGGGGAGGGGCACTTAGTAAGTGGATCAAGGAGGGCAACTGAGCTTACAACATGGCTTACAGGCGCTATAAACATACTTACTCAGTCCCCTGACCCTTCCAGTAGTGGACCCACCCTAAGCCCTTGACCCTCGATGCCGTCTCCCACCACCTAAACCTTTGACTCCAAACCTTATAAGCCCTAAACCCCAAACCCGAAATAATAAACCCCTATGTGCGATGTTTTGGAGGAGTCATGTGGAGCTTTCTTTTTCACAGGTTGGCGGCAGGGCAGTTCCTGCAACTGAGGGCTTTAGCTTCAGAGGCTTTCCTCTTACAGTAGGGCTCAGCCTTGAACCCTAAACCCTAAACCCTAAATCCCAAACCCCTAAACCCTTAAACCCTTAAACCCCTAAACCCCCAAGCCACCCCAAAAACCGAAAACCTAGCCTAGCACTCGTCAATTCAGAGCCCTGATTGCATTTTTATTGACGGTTGCTAAGTTTTCGGTTTATGAGAGTCATAGGGAAGCCATGTTTATATGAGCCATAGTCCAAACTCCTTAAAGGGGGTTATATGGGGGATTATATATGGGACGATTATAGGGCGTAATAAGGGGGATATGAGGAGTTTAGATTTTGGTTCATATGGGATTTGTAGACGTATTCAGAGCAGGCAATTGGGGGAATTTTGGTAACACCATCTCCTGTAGTATTGACCTTATATCATGAGAGTCAAATGATAGTTGTATAGGCAAACAGGTTCCTTACTCAGGGGTTGGGCTTATCAAAGGTCAGCCCCTAAACCCCAAACCCCAAACCCTAAACCCCAGACTTCAAGCTACAACCTTATAGGGTTCAGGGTTTAGGGCTTCTGCAATCGTCTCTAAAGCTGCAACCCTAAACCTTTGACCCCAAATAATCACCAACCCTAAATCCTAAATCTGAGACGGAAACCACCAACCCTAGGGTTTAGGGGTTTAGGGGTTTAGAGTTTAGGGACTAAACCCTAAACCCTAACCCCTAAACTCTAAACCCTAAACCCTCAACTCCAAACCCTGATCTCTCTGAAGTGCACAAATTTCTGAGGGAGAGAAGGAGACCAAAGCTAACGAGCGCAAGGGATGCGAGTTGCTGGGGTCTGCTTGATTTAGGGTTTAGGGTTTAGGGCTTAGGGTTTAGGGTTTATGGCTTAGGGTGTAGGGATTTCAATGTACTATAGCATTTACTCCTGAAAGAGAGAGTTTAGGGGTTTCAATGTACTACAGCATTCACTCCTGAAGAGTGATTTTTAGGGTAGGCCCTAGGGTGTAGGGATGTGAATGTGCTATAGCATTCACTCCTGAAAGGGTGACATATTGGGTTTGGGGTTTAAGGTCTACACTCCTGAAGCGGGGGTATACAGGGGATTATATGGTGGAGTATTGTAGGGGTTATTAAGGGGGATGCTAGGAGTTTAGACTAGAATTTCTGAGCCAGGTTAAACACTGTCTAAGCCCTCTTGACCCTCCAAGTGCATTCTACTTGACAGATTTCTTTGATTGTCTGTAGTCAAGAATGGAGAATGACATGGAAAAGAAAACCGAGCATGACATGGAGACAAGGATCCTACAGTGCCTCATAGGGTTGAAGAATGTTGGGGGGAGGGGAGCGCTGTATCATCCCGTGCTTGAAGGCTCAGGGGGTAAGCAGATGCTAGATGGGGTTGCAGGCTAATCGGGGTTGGCCTGCGTGTAGCCCCACTTACTAAATCCCCTGAACCTCTAAGAATGCTATTTGAATCGTCGGTGGGACGTAGTGAGTATATAGCCCCCCTTAAGTAGATGAAATATGGGGTATATGGGAATATTTTAAAATACCCAAGGCCACATTGTATCTACTTAAGGGCCCAGAACCCCTGGCAGACATGCAGTAGGCCCGGCCATCCCCATTTTAACCCATGTATATACTTAGTGCACCTGATTAACCCTCCAAGTACCCTGGGTAGGGCGAAGCGACAAACCTTTAGCGTAACTGCTGAAGGTAAGCTCCTAGCAGCCCTACATCCTCCCGAAGCAATTCCTTAGTCAGATCCATGCCATGCCTATACGAACTATAGTCTAAACTCCTTAAAAGGGTTACTTGGAAATCTGTGTGGGCGAAGTATCACAGGTGTTATTAAGCTGTATACCAGATCTTTAGACTATAGCTCACATAGACAAAATCAGCTTCATATGTACGAACTTGGTACGCGACATATGCGTGTTTGCATCCCTGCAAAAGAAGTTTCTGCAGCAAACATGGTTAGAACCTGCGCAGCGAGAGAAAAAAATAACACATGCAGACTCGGCAAGAGTGGATGCAAGTAGGAAATTCACAAAACACCGTTCATTGCCGGTGCTTGAGGAAGAACGGGGGAGTGGATCCTTAGAAGAACACCACTGTAATCCCCATATGATAATATCTACCCCTACAAGATTCTCTTAATTCACTCTGCCACTCCCCCTTAAGCACCAGTACGGTTCCGTCCGTTAGATATGCCGGTGCACCTCGCATTGCTTTAGTCCATACCCTGTAGCTCCTTTACCCTAAACCCTAAACCCTAAACAGAAACCTGAATGTCTTGGAGCATCATCCTGGTAGCTTCTTTAAACTTGAGCCCTAAACTGAAAAACCCTAAAGCTTAAACTCAACCCTAAACCGTATGGGCCACCCCAATGCTTCAGCCTCATAACTCGGGCTTCTGCAGTTCATCACCCTGACAGAACTTTTACATCCTGCTCAATCCCTGCTTCAGTTTACGAGGTCCTTTGGGGGTTTAGGGTTTACGGTTTAGGGTGCCAAACCCTCGATCCTAAACCCTGAACCCTTGACCCCAGTTTCTAAGCCCCCAACACGAAGCGCCAAATCTTCAACCCTAAGCGTTTAACCCTAAAGACTGGACCCTAAGTTTAACCCTAAAGACTGGACCCTAAACGCAAAACCTTTAACACTAAGCTATGCACCCTGAACCCTCAATCCAAAACCCCAAGGCTCTACATATTCTTTGTGTGCGAATCTCTCCCCTACACATCCCCCAAAATTTTCCCATCAGGAGGTGTAACCATTATGTGACAGGAACCGCTAGACCCTAAACCCTAAACCTGCTACAATGTCCAGGTTCTTCGGTGCGCCGCTTCATCTGGTGGTCTGCGCCCCAAAGGGGCCGTGCCTGGAGGAGAGTCCGCCGGTGGACGGCGTGCTCCTTGGATAAAGTTTTAGGGCTTGATGTTCAGGCTTTTTTTGGGATTGAAGCCCGCGCAAGTTTAGGGTAGTTTCAGAAGGCAGCTGTTTGGTTGGCTGTGCTTGGTGCTTTGGTCGTGAGTGATTTGCATAAGTTTAGGGCTTAGGGTTTGGGAACAATTCAAATCATGTATGGTCGCTGTCTGCCGCGCGGCGGGAGCGGCGAGATTCCGGCCACGCTCCTTCTTACAGCGTCGCCATTTTCCCAATTGTGGTTGGCCTCCGGCTGCTTTCCCAGGGAGCATCCGCTCAAACAGAACAGTAACTGGTCTTGGCCTGCTCCCCCACAACCTTGGTACAATTCTCGGTTTGTGTGCGTCATGCTGGCGAAGGCGCCATACAGATGTTGTGTTCCAATTTTGTTGTATGCCTGGTGGGGCAGCCTCTTTACGCCTTCGTTAGTCTGGCGGAGGTTACTTTGGCAGCGGTCGAATATGCTGAAGCGCAGTTGCGTGTTCTGGCTATTCCTTCCAATTCCGAACATGGGTTTACACACCTGTTACGGCCTGGGAGCTCATCCAAGAGGTTTCATCATCGAGTCTTGGCATCAGGATGGTGCCGTCTCCCCCATGATTCCATTCCGGGATATGAGGCAGTGTTGCACTGTAGAATCCCTATAGTTTCCATTTTCTTTTCCATTATCCCAATGATATATATGTATATATAACCCCTGTACAATGGGTGTTACAAGATGGCGATAGCCGGCATGACTCAACCCCAGCCACGCAGCTTCACATCTGAGCAAGATCTCACGCAAGCGGCCTTGTGGCAGGTCACCTGCCATACGACCCGCAGGCGTGTGATTGTTCTGTCCAATTCAAATAACATTATTACTACTATTTTTAATTGTGATTATTACTAGTGTTTTTACTATGATTATTACTAGTATTATCACTGTTCTTATAGTATTATGGTTATTCTTATTATTACTAAGCACTCCACTCCTGCGATGCACGGCCACTTGATTCACTCCTGCTTAGGCCAGCTTTCAATTTGCTGGGTTGCTGTTGGGGAACTTATAGTCCCCCTTAAGTAGATAGAATGTAGGGTTTAGGGTTTAGGGTTCAGGGTTTAGGATTTATAGTCTCCCGTAAGTAGATAGAACATGGGGTATATGGGGATATTGTTATAATATACCCAAAGCCATAAATATTGTATCTACTTAAGGGGGACTATAAGTTCATGTACCATCATACTGACACCTCTCTATATGCCATATTACGCCCAATGTCCATTTGATTTTCCATTTTCTTTGTCATTTGATTCTCCATTGTTTGGGTAACAGTTTGGCGAGACCGTAACAGCAATCAGTTTGGTGCCCGCGGCCACCGCGCAAAACCTAACTTTGGTCAGAAAAGTCAATCTGTAGACTAATCCCGTCGGAACTTCAGTTCAAAGATGTTGAGGCTCAATTGCATTGCATACAATATCTATAGCCTCCAAGCGCTCAATGTGAATCTTTAAATGCGAGCCTCACTCAGAAGGCTGGGGGGTGGCATGGATACGTTCAGGCCATATAGCAACCAAGGTTATCTGCGTCATGGACCTACTGTCCAAGCCCCCGGACAATAGACCCTAAACCCTGAACCCTAAACCCTAAAACTTAAGACCTTATGAGCCCTAAACCCTAAACCTTAAGACCTTATGAACCCTAAACCCTAGACCTTAAGACCTTAAGCACGTCAATCTCCAAACCAGGTTCCTGGACATGGGCTCGGCCATGACGGCGATGTCGTTTTCAGCCTTCGACCAGGGGCTGGGTGTCCACCCGCAGCTTGAGTCGGGTTGGGGGTTTAGGGTTCAGGGTTTAGGGTTAAGGGTTTAGGGTTAAGGGTTTAGGGTTAAGGGTGTATGGTTAAGGGGTTAGGCTTAAGGGGTTAGGGTTAACTGGTTAAGAGGTTAGCGGTTCAGGGATCAGGAGTTAGGACGGTTAGGGGTTAGGGTTTAGGGGATTAGGGGAGTAGGGATTGGGTTTGAAGGGTGAGAGTTGGAGGAGTTTGTTTAGGAGCATTGTCCTGGGTGCAGGGCGTTAGGGTCAGCGCTTTAAACTGTCTAGTTAAGGGTTTGGAAGATATCTCAGCATAATGTAGGGCTTTGGGCTTCAGGATTAGGACGGGAGAGGTACTAGATTGCAGAAAAAAAAACGAATTTGGGGTCCATTCGTGGGTTGCATTTTCTAGTCTTTGAGACAGTGTCGTGACCTTTCGGACTTGTATAAGAACATGGCCAGTCGTCGCGGTGCGGCCCGGGATGTAGGGAGCCATTTCCAGGTGACGCCTTGCACTTTTTTGTGAGTCGTGGGCTCTGACATTCAAGGCAGTTCTCCTTGGCGAAGTATCATGAAGTCTACAAGGAGGTCTTGAAGGAGCTGCTGGCGTCATAGACTCATACTATTGACATTAGAAATCCTGCGTGACCTTAGTAAGAGTACTCTACCACCCTAGTAAGTGTACTCTACCACCATAATTCCCATGGTATCAGGTACTTGCAGAAGATTTAAACCCCAAACCCTAAGCTCTAAAGCCTAAAGCCTAAACCCTAAGCCCCAAACCCTAAACCGTAAAGGATTTGTTTTATCCACTGTAGAGGGGTACTTGAGGACGTGCCAAGGGGAGGCGGGGCTTTGAAGAGTTTTCAAAAGCATGTGGGTAGTACTCCTATAAACTCCCTATATAGTAGCGTAATTATGTAAGGAGTTTAGGGTTTAGGGTTCAGGGTTTAGGAAATTTAGGACCGTAATCGTGGTAATAATGCCATTAATCCCCTATATAGCCACAGTTTCCATTTCGTTTTCCAGTCGCTCTTCCATTGGTTCTCATCATTAGCGGATGAGCCTTATAGCGTCGTTACATTGTATTGAGTGCGCGCTAACCCTGAACCCTAAACCCAAGTTGGGCTCCGTGTTTTGGACACTGGAGCTTGAGGCCGTGATGAAACCTCAGACAACACTTGGATATTCGTTGGAAAAATATTTTTTCACCATAATCCCTACAAGTCCTTATAAAGCCATACAAGATGTTTTTTTCTAGGGCCCCTAAAGTCTATCCCAGAGACTTGGGGGGTGGGTGGTGCAGAATCCTAAACCCTAAACTCTACCTAGAAATTAAACCCTTAACCCCAAACCCTACCTAAACCCTAAACCCTAATGTGCAGAAAATCTCTTCAGGTCTAGGGGATTGAGGGTTTAGGGGTCTAAAGGGTTGAGGGGTTTTGGTTTCCACTAGATGGCATCGCACCTTGGATTCAAGAAGTTCCGTTTCCCCTTTTACCTTTTTTTGCTCCTACGTGGAGGGTCAGGCGGACTTAGTAAGTAGGTCAATAACCCCTATAACCCATATAGTATCCCTAGCTACCCAAGTGATTAACCTACTTACTAAGTTCCCATGACCCTCAACCCTACAAACCCTACAAACCCTAAACCCTAACCTTTCAAAAAAAAAACGCTAACCTTCTTACTAGCCCTAGCCTTCTTACTAAGTCCCCATGACCCTCCAAGTAGGTTCATTTCATTCCTTTCCAATCCTGACCTTTGGCATGCTGCTGGCTTCGGGTTGTTCAGAGTTTGTTTTTTTGGGGATAGGGGTTAGGGTTTAGGGTTTAGGATTTAAGATTTAGGGTTTAGAGTTTAGGGCTTCGGGTTTAGGATTTCTAGCCGGTTGGTGACTCGATAAATGTATGCATTTAGGGCAGGGGTGCGTTAGCTGTTGATTGAGGGCATCTTCATTGCAATTATTTTGCGAAAGCATCGCGGGTTCCATGGCATGGGAGGCCTCGACAGAGATGCCATCATATTATTCTCCTTACTCAGGATTACCGTAGGTATTCGTGCAAAAAGGGGACCAATTTGTGTTTGAACCCCCAAACCCCGTCTATACCCCTGTACAACGCGTGTAAACCACATAAACGGGTCCCTAAGTGCAGTTCTTGGACGCCCCCCCACTTATTTATTCAAAAGCTTCCTGGGGCTCTGTGTTGTAGGCTTTAGGCTTGAGGGTTTGGAGTTTAAGGTTTTGGGACCCTCAACCCTAAACCCCCAACCCTAAACCGTAGGGTTTAGGGTGGACCGCAGGAGAAGCTGCCCGAGGACTACTTCGTCATTTGCGGCCTCAGCGTGGGTTATCTGGAGAACGACCAGGCAGCTCCTAAACCCTAACGGTTTCAGGTGTAGGGTTTAAGTTTTATCGCGCAAGGTTTAGGACCCAAGCCTTAAGGTTTACGGTGTAATAAGGTTTAGGGTTTAATGTGTATGGTTTATGGTGAAGCAGAGTAACCCTAAATCTCACAAGTGCCCTACATCTTGAAACCCTAAGCCCTTAAACCCTGAACTTCTTAACCCTAAGCCCCAGGACTTTGAAACCCTTAAGTTTAAAACCGTGAACCCTGAATCCCCAAAACTCTATCTTCAGACTTGCGCTTTAGGTTTTATCATGGGTTCCTCTACTACCCCCCTAGGTTCCCCCTTAGTTAAACTTAAGTAAGCCTAATTACCTAAATGACTTGAATTTAGGGGGAACCCACGGGGGATAGTGGGGGAACCCACTATTTTAGGGTGTGTTTAGGGCTTAGGATCCGTGGCCAGGATCCACGCAAGACCCCGGGCTTCATGCCAACGAAGCTCGGCGTGGATGATACCACGAGGCATCGTTGGGGTTTAGTGTTTAGGGTTACCGTTGATACTACAAATCCTACAGGGCTTTAGTATATCTGTATAAATATATACTTTATCGCCATAACTCCCAGGTATGAGGTACTTAGGATCATGCAGGATTTGTAGTATCCACTGTGGGGTTAATCTATTGCTTCAGTGCTCTCGTTAGTTATGTTTGTGGTTGGTCCTTGTCTGGGTAGTAAGGATGTTGCAGTTACAACAACTTTCATTATCATTGATGTCATTGTTATTATTGTTGCCGTGGTTTTGCTGAGTTTCGGATTGAGGTATGGGACTTGGGGAGGCATGGGACTTGGGGTTTAGGGCTTGGGTTTCGAAATGGTGCTCTCGGCGGGCGTATTCCTGACTCCTTAGGAAACTAGGTGAGTGTATGTGCTGGTTGGACCATAACTACATTCCACATGGCTACAGGTTTTGGTGTTTTCTCCTTTTACTGGGTACTTCCATGATAGTCTCAGATGTAGACCGCGGATATTACTCAATTAGAATCCTCACTACTTGGATCCCCAAGAAACGAGCCGCACTTTCTCAAAAGACCGACATGCAGAACGTGGATCTTCAGGCTTTACCGCTCAAGATTTTCGAGTTGGAGAACGAGAGCTTGTGATTCAAATCTTTGTGATTTAAATCTTGTACCTAGACCCTAAAATATGAACGCGTTCAGAGGCTCATGGCGTAGATCTTTGGGTTTGGAGTGCGGGAATGAGGGGCCATACTATAGCTGGACAGAATCCAGCATGACTGTGTGCTCAAACCATGGCAAACATGGTAGCATAGAATGTTTCGGGGCTACGCAAGATTGATTGGGAAATCTAAAGCGACCTCACCCGACCTCACCCTAAATGGTGGTTAATATAATGTATAGTACCAAAATGGCCTTAAATTGGGACCCTAAACCCCAAACCAAATTACCCAGGATTGATCTGTAACGGGTTGAACGGCTTCAGAGGCAGGGGAAAGGGGCCAAGGGCTTCGTGGCTTTCTGCTTCGGATTTGGGGTCCGACCCTGGGCCTACGCCAAAAGCTCTTAAAACAACAGGCTTCAGGCCGGAACCCCACATCCTAAATCCTAAAGCTGCGCAAGCCAAAGGGTTGAGGGTTTAGGGTTTCCCTCCCCAAGACTTTGCTAAGCGGCTGATATAGAGTCCCAGCGCTAGGCTCCGGGAGATCTGCAACGGGGCCCCAAGCCAGGGAACCCCAACCATAAAGTAACCCCAGTTTTAGAAATTCTTAACCTACTTGCTAAGTCCCCATGACCCTCCAAGTAGACCCCAAACCCTAAACCCCATACACTAAACCTTACTTTCTAAACCCTAAACCCCGGACTTTAAACCTAAACGTTAAACCCTACACTCTAAGACTCCCCTGAGTTCCTCTAAGTCCCTTTGTAGCCTTCGAGGCCTGCTCCTAAAAACCCAATCCCCCTGACCCAGTACCTGAAGTCTGAGCCTCAACTTTAAGCGCTTGGGGTTTATAGGGTTTAGGGGATTGGCTTAGGGTTTATATGAACCATAGTCTAAACTCCTTACAGGGGTTTATACATGGAGTATTTTTTAGAGGATTGCTATAAAGGGCTAGTAAGAGGGATGCCCGGAGTTTAGACTATAGCTCATATAGGGCTTAGGCAGGGTTTAGGGTTAGCA
The DNA here is from genome assembly GCA_905231905.1 of Symbiodinium pilosum. NCBI lineage: Eukaryota > Dinophyceae > Suessiales > Symbiodiniaceae > Symbiodinium > Symbiodinium pilosum. Next base: position 59,928 of record CAJNIZ010010613.1, on the reverse strand, counting down.
ATACGAACAGGAAATTAGTTACCAATATGAAAAGAAGACAAGAATAGTGATGATCACAACGGCCGGAACAGGTGGGTGAACTGCGATGCTGAGTGGCTGAAGACGTCTGGAGGCAATCTCTCCGTGGTTTTTTTGTTCTGTTTGATAATCCGGCTTGTGAAATGTAGACATTTCCTGGGTGGAAGATAGGGTTCGGATAAAGCTTTTGTACAATTGACCCTAAACCCTAAACCCTAACCCCCCTAAACCCTAGACCCTAAACCCTAAACCCTAGACCCCAACCCTTACAGTGCCAGTTTTCCTGGAGGAAAAGCCTCCACCATTGCAAGGGTCCCCGGTCGAGGTGCGGTTGAAGGCTTAGGGTTTAGGGGGTTAGGGTTTAGGGTTTAGGGTTCAGGGTTTAGTGTACAGGGTTTGGGGTTTAGGGTTGAGAGTGACCCGTAGATACTGTCAATGCAGAAGTCGGCTATAGTAGGCAGGACGCAGCCTTAAAGAGGCAAAGTGGTTTCATTCCCTAAACCCTAAGCCCCAAACCCTAAACCCCAAACCCTAAGCACCAAGCCGCAAACCCTGGAACCCAAGTCTTGACTTCTAAGCCCCTAAAGCCTGACCCTTAGAACCCAGAAACCCTTTTAACAGCGTATGATGAGAGTTTTGGGTCAAGCATAGCGGGCGAGGGTCTGAAGCAGTAACTTGCCAACGCTGTTTACATGTCTCATGATGACAGCTTCTTGAATGTTTGGGTTGATTGTTAGAAGGTCCGTAGAATAAGGGTTCCACCATTTTGCAATACAGATTGTGACCTTTTTTTCGGGGTGGAATACACATATCTGGCAATGGCTCGTGGAAAAACGTCTTTGCTGGCTTTGGCTGTGCTCTTTATTGGCGTTGTAGTCATCCGAAAGTCGCAGCATGCCTTCGCACAGGGCACTGCTCGGCAGTATCGCATGGCGCAAGGCACAGCTCACAAACCGGTGGCTGACCACGATGTTGTGTTGATGGCCGGTTTGACTGCATCAGAGAAGCGTCTTATGTCGCAGATGAGTGACGCATCGAGAGGCCAGAACTGGCAGCAGGTTGAGTCGCTTTGGTCGGGCTATTCAGGCCAGTCTTTTCCGGTTGCTTGTGCTGCCATGCAGGCTGCCATTAATTGCGAGCATTACAGGGACGCGGCCAAGATGCATCAGAAGCTGTGGGGCCGAAATCCCAGACCAAACTCAAGTGTTCCTTACACCTTGGGCATCAAGATTTTTGCCAAGCTTGGGCAGAATGAGACAGTGCAGTCGATTTGGACTGAGGCCATCAGCAGAGATCTAGTTGATGAGTTTGTTGCTGGAAGTCAGATTGATGCCAGTGCCGACTTTGGGAATGTAACTGCTGCTGCTGAAGCCTTGGAATACATGGTACGACAAAATTTCTCAATCGGGGCCGACCGGTTTTGCTCTGCCATCAATGCCTGCAAGAACTCTGATTATCTTCTGCGCCACAGAGCTGCCATGTTTTTATTCAAGCAGATGATCTCCCGAGGCCTTCAACCAGATGCGGCTGTGTTTGGTAGCCTCTTAGGGGCACACAGCGTCGCAAACTTGACCGACATCTTGGACGTCTGGCAGCTCATGAACAAGTATGGTGTTCGGCCCAACCAGATCGTGGCCGAAACGTGCTTGACTGCTATCCTTGGACGTTTTCAATCTGGCACGACCTTGGGAGTGAAAGGTCTCGTTTCGGAGCTGCAGAATCGCAGTGCGAAGCGTAGGGTAGCTGCTCGGGACGTGCTGGCTGCTGTGCTGCAGAGTACTAGGCTACTAGATGTTATTTTGGCTTGAGTCCCTTAGGTGACCGTAGGTACATGTCGGAGTAGACTAATGTAGACCCCTCATTAATAAACCACCCTCCTCATTAGGGATTATAATAGGGATCCTAATGCTAAGGCCCTCAAAAGGGGTGGGTTTACTAATCAGGGGTCTACATTAACCAATCGTCTCTAGGTCCAAACACTACTCAGTCTGAATGGCTTTGGCACCTAAAATTTTGAACATTTAGGTATCTGGATCCTTGGGAGGATGTGCTCTATGCATGTACGCGCATTAGTTCTAATTGTTATCCCAAGTACGGGGCTTGTTTTGGCTTAAGTTTGCAGAGTTTAGGCTTGACGGTTTCTGGTTGTTGTTTGCTGATCATCTTAGCAGTGTCTTTCCAATGGGCTTCTGAGCCAGAGAAGGTTGAGCTCAAGGATGCCAAGATTCCGGTCACTTACCTCTGCCAAAGTCTCGAGAAGGCTCTGAGGAGTTTTGACTCAAGCCGGAAAGAGTCCTACGGGTCCTACTGTAGGACTCCAGACACCAGCTGCTCGTGATCCTTCAGATGTGAAAGAGGAGGTTGTTCCTCCCCATCACTGGACTGCGCAGGAGTGAGATGAGTGCCTCTTCGTTTCCATGTTTTCATGGTATAGTGTGTAGGTGGGTATTGCAGATCACTCTTGCACCACCATGGACCGGAGCACTTTCTGCGTTTCTTTTGCCAGGGGTGGCTTGAACTGCCAGTGTGTTCGTCAATATGAGCTGGCAAGGGCCTGAAAATTGGACATAGTCGGGGATGGTCTTCCTTGAATAAACCTTAGAGTCAAAACTGTAAGCACCCGAATTACTTGCTGCACCACTGAATATGAGAAGGGTTCCATCTAGATTTGCGATGAACTAACAATTGTACGTATTGAAAACCAAAAAGTCTGCAGACGACTGGCGAGCGTTGCAGCTTCTTAATACCAAACGTTCGATATAACAGTAGAGCAGTTGTATGGGCAACCCAAACACTACACCAGGGACATCATGACAGCCACATGATAGTCCTCGTGTTTGTGTATTCTTGTGGCTGGTTTGTTCACAGCCCACTTATTACACAGAAGTTGCGTCAGACAGGGCAATTTCCACTTGGTGCCCTGAAGACGGACATTTTGAAGGTTGTCGGCAGGACACGATACAAGCAGTTGGGCCCCCTTTCCACGATTGGGCCTGCAATCCTGAACGCAAGCCCCTGGACCCCCTCAATCCTACAAGTCCCAGCCTTACCTTACTGGGGCGTACTAGGGAATATGGCAGATCATCTAGGGGCAATATACCAAGAACCAGTAAGTTGACGCTTTGGCCGAAAAGCCTTCAGCCTAAACTCCTAGTAGCCTCCTGACTAACCCCCATGATCGTCCCTATATGATCCTTCACATACCCCCCCCCCCCTAAAAGCAGTACCCTAATGCTCTATATACCCCGTCTCAGAGGAGTTTAGACTGTAGCTTGCATGGCTTCTCCGTACAACAGCTCCCAGACACCCCAAAACCCTGAACTGACCACTCCAAAAGCCTGAAACCCATAAAGCTAGCCTGCTGGGTTGCTGCTAAGGGATTTAAATTAAGTTACCATAATGGGTATATATAAGTTACCATAATGGGTATATAGGAATAGTGGAAAAGAAAATGGAAACTACTATTTAGGGTTTAGGGCTTAGAGTTCAAGTTACCATAATGGGTTTATATAGTAATTAACATGGTTTCCCCAATATAGTAACTTGAATTAAGTTGCTTAACAGCAACCCAGCCTGTAGGGCTTCGTTTGTAGGGTTTGTGTTGTAAGCCTAAAAACCCTAAACGTGTTTACCCAAAGTTCTCAGGTAGATTTCCCAAAGTCCCCCAATAGGACAAAGCCTCTAAGTAGCCTCTGGGTTCCCTTTGAAGTACCCTAAGGGTCCAAGGACCCAAATGGCTTCAGGGCCCAAATACCATTCATATTCTCGTATTTGGGCCAAAAAAAACCCTATTGTTTGGGTTCTTGGACCCTTAGGCGTACCTTCTACGTAAGTGTTTTTGTCAGGGTGTTTGTGCTATCTGGGGGTCCTCTAGGAATGTACCCCCTGATCCCTAAACCCTAAACCCTAAACCACGCCCAATAACCTGACCCGAAAAGGGCTGAGCCAGACTTAGCCTCTACGAGAGCATGCCCAAAATGGTTTAGGGTTTAGGGTTTAGGGTTTCTCAAGTCCAAAGGTTTGAGCTTAGGGCTCAGGGTGAAGGCTTAGGGCCTGAGTTTAAGGTTACGGGTTCCAGGAAGTTATAGTAAGCTTTGCCCCTCAGCGTTATGGTGTTGGGGGTTTAGGGGTCAGGAGATAACTGAGGCCTACTACTTGGAGGGCCAGAAGCGCGGTAAGTATGCTTAAAATCTCCAGAGGCCATGTAGTAACCCATTTATCCTGTACATATAAAGTCTTCCTGACCCTGCAAGCAGTGGCTTTCGCATACCAGGCAAAGGTGAACATTTGCAAGGCCTGTGCTTGTTGGACTTTATGCAGGTGCCTTGACTGGCAACAACGAGCACGGCCTCATGCACTTGGCTCCTGGGAAATAAATCCATCCTAGACCCTAGACTCTGAATTTGTGGGTTTATCTCAGGGCTGAACTTGTGTTGACAACTCAAGTTAGAGAGCCCTCGTCCTAACTTTGTAGCCGCATGCCGCCTTGAATGCGTCCCCCCACCCATAAGTATACGTATAATACCTATAAACCTGGTGCTAAGAGGTGCAAGGTTGCCTTCATATGCTGTAGCTCTCAATTTCCAATTTTCCCAGGACCTCAATACCATCCTGTTCTCATGAAGCATATGGTGAGTTTCTTACATGTATTAGTCCCTTACAAGGGTACATATTAGTAGCGGCCATCTGGTTTTTGAGGAGGGCACATGAGGTGCCTCTGTGAGACATGCCCATCTAGGAATTTCTCACGGCTATGCTGCCTCGCCGTTGCCGGAGCCAACCACTGATCCATTCCCCATTTTGTGGACCGGTCTCTAGTTGAACACTCAAAGAATGTCTGTACAACCCCTCATACACTCAGTGAATTGAAGAGATTCCCATGCTCGAACCCCATGAGAGTTTCTGAAACGAATCCTGTGGAATTGAAGGGGAACCCCAGAATCCTTTGCTGATCCCTGTATGAGCGACTGTCATTTTGCCGCTTGCCAAGGGACCGTTAAGTTAAGAGTGGACATCGTAGGAACCCGTGTCCATCAACTATATGGGACAAATTTACCGTAGCTCATATTTCCCCGGTTCCCACAGGGTACTTGGAAGGTCATGGGGTAGGCTAATAATTAGCATAACTGGGGTTACTACATGAGTTATAGGGTTTATGAATCTACTTACTAAGTCCCACTGACCCTAAACCCGAAACCTAAATCCTAAACCCTGAATCCTGAACCCTAAACCCAAAACCCCCACTCACTAAGTCCCCCTGACCCTCCAAATATGTTGAGGTCAAGTCTCGGCACTGCTCGCACACCCTTGATACGCCGCGGCCTGTCCCCTACGACTTCCTGGCATCCATTCTGCAGCTCTGCTAGATAGGGTTTAGGGTTTTGGGGTTTAGGGTTTAGGGGTTTAGGGTTTTGGGGTTTAGGGGTTTAGGGTTTAGGGGTTTAGGGTTCCCTCTCGTATGAAGTAGATAGAATATGGCCTTGGGTATAGTATAATGGGATCCCGCAAATACCCCATACTCTATCTACTTGAAAGGGACTATAGTCCCTGACAGAATTCCTAACAGGAATCCATGTCCATTAATTATCTGGGTAAGTTTGATTGTAGCTCATCTAACAATCCCAGTTATCCCCATTGCTAATCTACTTACTAATTTCCTCCTTGACCCCAAACCCCAAACCCTACACCCAACCCTGATCCTAAGCCCTCAGCCCTAAACAATAGTAGACCCCCTGATCGTCCAAACCTTCAACCTCTAATTCATGCATAATTGAAGTGTTAATGGCTTAGTTGGGCGAAGGTCATTTTCTTAGTGGGAAGGGTCATTTTCTTACTGGGCAAGGTCGTTTTGTTACTGGGCAAGGTCATGGGTAGTACCCCAGGGCCTTAGGCTAGAGGTTTAAGGTTCAAGCTGAATACGAGGGTTCAGGGCTTAGAGGTTAGGGTTCAGGGCTTCAGGGCATAGAGTTTAGGGTTCAGGGCTTCAGGGCATAGAGTTTAGGGTTCAGGGCTTCAGGGCTTGGAGTTTAGGGTTCAGGGCTTAGAGTTTAGGGCTCAGGGCTTCAGGGCTTAGATCTTAGGGTTCAGGACTTAGAGTTTCGGGTTCAAGATGTAGAGTTTGAGGTGTAGTTTTCTTGATGACGTGGGACCCAAAGGGCGGGTGGGTATTTTCCTGTTCTTGGATAGCACTGCTTAACAAGTGAATGCTTGGACTTGAGATGCTGAACCCTAAGCCCTAAACGCCTAAACCCTAAACCCTAATCTATAGCCTTGAAGCTCCTGCTGTGAGTATGCACTTTTGATTTTTTCTACATGAGCTATAGCCTAAACTCCTTAAAAGGGGGTTATATAGGGGATTCTATAGGGGGGTATTATAGGGCTTATTAAGGGGGAAACTTAGGAGTTTAGACTATGGCTCACATGGCATCCTAGTAGATGGGGTTTGAACCCAAGGAGTTTTGCTCTCGCAGGGGTGATTTGGAATCGGAACAGGCTAGTCTGCATGCCAGCATGAAGCCAAAGTCTAGCAACTGTAAATCATGGTTTAGGGTTTAGGGTTTAGGGTTTATGTACGGTCTGGCAGAAAGCCAATGGAGGAACAACACTGACAAATGCACATCGCCAAAAATCGGGCGATGCTTGCTAACTTAGCATTGGCACGTGGTTGCCGAAACGTAGCTGCTGAGAGCATGTGCATGCTGAAGGAAACTTCCGGTACTAATTGAGGTAAATTAAGGGGTCCCCAGTAATAATAGGGGCGCAAAAAGGAACACAGAGGCGCCTTTAACTTCAATCATCGCTTGTGGTCACTGCGGTGGCCTCTACAAACTCAGTATGATCCCGAGTACCTGTACGACCATGGCATACAAGGGTCATAGGGATTTCAGCATCATCAAAGGCGGCGTAAAGGAAGGTGGGGTGTATGAAAGAAGCCCAATATAGCGGATTATATATTAAGGGATCCTTTAGCCCACCTACCTTCATTCCACATTTTGAGCCCGCTGAAACCCTAAACCCTAGACCCCAAACCCTGAATCCTCAACCGTAAACCCTAAACAGCTGATCCGAAAACACTAAACCCTAAACCTCTAAACCCTAAATCTGTAACCCAAGTCGGGTACCCTTTCTTCCTTTCAGTAAACTTGCAGTTTAAACTAGCGCATCCCCAGCTCTTTAGGGCTCAGGGTTAAGATGTAAGGTTTAGGGTTTAGGGTTGAGGGTAGGATTATGGATGTAAACTGGGTCCATTTTCAGGGGGTATATAAGGGTTCTGTAGGCATATCGTAGGATTTAGGTTTCAGGCTTTCGGATGTAGGGTTTACGGGGCCAAGTAGATCTGAACTAGCGGGGTTGGGTCCAAATAGACAAGTGTGCAATGTAAGCAAAATGTGGATTGCAACAGGGTATTGTATTGTAGAAGCCTCAATATCATCAACATCTTCGTCAGAAGCCTAAGCCTGACATTTCGTATAGAGTATCCCGAAGCCCTATTCCAATAACGTACAGAGTCCTCTACATACAATCCCCATACTACCACTCCTACAACTCTAGCTTCCATTTCATCTTCCACGATAACCCCCTAAACCCTAAACCCTCAACCACCCTCAACCTTTATAACTTGGGATACATTCTGAAGCAGGTGGGTTTAGGTGTTCTGTCTAAAGCAGGTCGGAGCGACTGCAAGACGTAGTCACCAAGCTGGCCAATACCCAGACCACAGTGGAGGCGTGAGGGTTCGTAATAGGGTTTAGAGTTTACAGTCCCCCTTAAGTAGATAGAATATGGGGTATATGGAGATCTTATTATAATATACCCAAAGCCATGTTCTATCTACTTGAGGGGGACTAGAGCCCTAGGCACCCTTAGGATATCCAGGGGCTTTGAGCATCATAATTTTTGGCTTGAAAGGCTCTCATATGAGAAGGGATTCTGAAAGCAGCAATATTTGGAGCCGCGACCCCTTTCATCTCAAGTGGCTCTGCTTTGCGCAACTTGTCCCTAAACCCTTGAAAGGGTGTAGGGTTTAGGGCCCCAAATTTAACCCCTAGATGTTAAGTTTTAAGGCCTGAACCCTAATTAACCCTAAGCTTTTGACCCTTGGCCTATATGGAGCCGAAAACCCAAACTTTCCGAAAACTCATGAGGAATCCCGTGTAGGCGCATTCTACTCTAAGGGTCCAAGTACATAATAATCATATACTCACCCACAACCTATGTCATTGTTACTATTACCCCAATCAAACCCAAGTACCTAATTATTGGGTACTTGGACCCTAAACCCTAAATCCTAAAACCTTATCCTTAAACTCCAGATATACCCCTATATATCCCTTTAAAGGGGACCTAATTATTGGGTACTGAGACCCTCTGGGCTATGTGGAGTGTAGTCTCCCAGGGCTCATGTCGGGCCTCCATAGCTACCAAACCCCAAACCCTAAAGACCAAGCCATAAACCCCAAACCCTGAACCCTAAACCCTGAATCCTAAACCTCAAACCCTAAACCCCAATCTGTTTGAAGCCTTGTGGCTACGATATAACCAGGATCAAGTTAAGTGCAGCTCCAAGGAAGGAAGGGTTCACCTTTTTAGGGCTTCGGGCTTTCCATTTTAGAGCTTTCCATTGTAGGGTATAGGATTTAGAGTTTAGGGCTCTTTCTGGGGGGGGCTGGAAGGAACATGGAAACCACTATAATGGTTTGAGGGTTCAGGGTGCAGGGCGCTGAAGGGGGGGAGTATATATGGGTAGTGTAACAGGGGCATATGTTCGGATTACTTGGGGCATGTTGTGTGGATCTATTCTTCCACTCCTCCTCAAGCATCAGTAGTATTGGGGTTGTGGGGTCTTGCAAGGCGTCATCCTCTTTCAGGCTGTAGACGCTGTGGGCGGCCCTTCATTCCAACATTAGGCTCTGGCCAGCGGTGTAGGCACATATTTTAGTAGTGGGTACAGTTGAGAGTTGAAACTGTCTTGGGGCTTTGCAATGGGGTCAAAAGGCCTAGTCAGTAACACGTTCTGGATCGGAATCAGCATCGGTAAGGGCAATTATGGGCTGTGCATAAGTTTTCCGAATTGTAGACATGGGAATTCCCAGTCTTGTTGTGGCCTTGAATATTTCCCGACATAGAACCCCCAAACATTACCCTAATTTCTCTGGCGCCTACAATATCCTAAACAATATAATTCAATGAGGGGGTTTTGGTTGGCCCAATCCCTATAAAGAAACTACCCTATCACATGACCCCATTTTTGAGGGGTTGGCGAAGCCAAATTTTCCTTATGATCAAACCTAGACCCTGTACCCTAAGCCCTAAACGTTTAACCTTAAACTTTAGACCCTAGACTTTTAGAAGATTGTAGTCCCCCTTAAGTAGATAGAATATGGCCTTGGGTATATTACAACAAGATCCCCATATACCCCATATTCTATCTACTTAAGGGGGACTATAAACCCTGAACCCCAAATCCTAAATCCTATACCCTCAACAACACATCCTGTACCCTAATCCCCATACCCTAAACCCTAGACCCTGTTCTATCTACTTAAGGGGGACTATAGGCTTCAGTAACTGCGGAGAGCCCCGAGAATAGCCAGGAGAACGAAAAGGCTTCCCAGGAGTCGCAGCAGAAGCTCTCAGCAAACACGGACCGCGACTCGCCGGAAATGTGTTTTACTTACCGGGCAGTTAGTAGGGAATAAGGGAAGACGTGAGTGAGGCAGGGTTTAGGGTGTAGGGGTAATAGGGAATACGGGCATATATGTGTGTATATATATATATTACAGGGATGAAATAGGATCACAAACAGTCCCTTATTCCCTACTAAGAACCAGTAAGTTTAAAAACAATCCCTGATTCTCCCCAAATAGCCCAAGGTTGGTACGTTGGATGGGTTTAGGGATTTAGGGTTTAGGGTTTAGGGTTTAGGGGCCCAAAGTAAGCATCATTTATAAGCACAGAGCCCAAAGGTCATTCATTATCTAAAGCCGGTAAACCCGGGTGTTATTTGTAGAGTTGGATGACATGGGAATGGTTCAGGGTTCAAGGCTCCCGACTGACTCAGATTTAGGGTCTAGGGTTTAGGGAAATCGTATGGGGCTCGTGCCTGGTGTTTTGGAGTGGCCTTTGGACGACTTTTGTTTTTAACGATGTATAATTTCCATATAGCGGGTTTAGGGTTCAGGGTTGTAATACAACGCAATAAGCGGGGAGTATTGAATAGTAGGGGCTTGCGGTGAGGGTGTGCCAAACTTGTTGATTCATCTCCTGTGTTAGAGCAGAAGATGTTGGAATAGCCCAGCCCCTGTCATACCTGCATCATCATGGTATGATCCCGATTAGTTCAGACACACCCTGGGTTGGAATCTTTCCAAATCTAACTGATGATCTGGTTATTGTGTGAATGATGCGGTAGCATCAGAGTATCAAGAATTGGCCGGGACTTGCTCGCCTCTTGCTCGTCTGGGTTTCCGCAGAAATGAGAAAGCTGTGCTGCGTGCTGCGGTCCTACCAGTCCCCTTTTAGCTCCCGTGGTGGGCCCCAAAAAGCCGTTAGCGAGGAAGTTTTGCGATCTTCACTGAGGCTCATGTCTTTGCCTTTTCTATGCCAACTGCCAATCGTTGTTGCTGCTATTGCTCGTATGTCTCAGCTTTCCACACGGTCATCAATCTTGCGCACAATGCTTACGCAGATAGTTGTCCCGCTTTGAACGATGCCGACCCTTTGGAAACATGGAAGTGAAACAGGTTTGCATTATCAGGAGGGGTGTATGTATGTATGTATCTATGTATGTATGTATGCATGCATGCATGCATGCATGCATGCATGCATGCATGCATGCATGTATGTTGTTTGTATGTATGCTTGTATGTATGCATGTATGCGTACATACGGTTGGTGCCCAAAAAGATCGCGTTATGGGTATAAGCTGGTCCCACATGGATCCCTTTATATACTATAAACACGTTGGGCCCAGTTTACCCCAAATGGATGCCTGCTAGCCACCATTGAACCAAGGTTTGCATGATACCGCCATGAAGACGGCCAAAGAGTTTCAGCAGTCGCCTGCATCTCGGTATGGGCTATTGTTGGAGCTTTCGGGTTCTTATTTTTACTATTTCAGGGTTTGGTAAAGAAAGATCCTACGAGGTGGTGGTACCGTTTGCGATCTCTGTTTCTTCTAGTCTCCCATGAGAGGCTTTCTGGTGGAATCTTCTCAAAGAATCCTGACATAATCCGAAAAGAAGTCCCCACAAAATGCAGGACCCGCTTTTGCAAACAGGGCCGCAACAGTAAAGCTTTCCAGGGCAATTACTCAGGCGGAATAACATATTTTTCGGTGCCAACTATACAAAAAATACCTAATTTAGATTTGCTTTCGGGGGCTTAAAGGATTTAGATTCCAGACCTCTAGCATCAGAGCCTCTGCCTACAAGGCCCGACGGTAGAGACTTCGAAAATCCGTAAACTCAAAGACTCCAGCTACATATACACCCGCTTTTTCGGGGTTATAGGAAACCCTAAACCCTAAAGCATAAGAGCCGTCTAATTTTGTTGGGGCTAGCCCAGCAGAGGCCTGGATCCGCTTTGAGCCATTGTTTTTAAGGGGACGGGAGAATGAAACATTTTCAAGGCTGCTAAATGTTCTTCTAATTTAAGTTGCTTTTGAAGTGATTTTACTTAGATTTGAATTGGTATCAATATGTTTTGAATTAGATGTCGATTAGTTCGAATCGTTTTTCTAGTGGTTCCGAATGGAGAGTAATTAGATTCTGAACTGGCTGTTGTTAGATTTTCCTACACCTTAATGGATTCTCAGTAGATTTCCAAGTTGCCTTTACTAGATTGTTGTTCAGAATATCTTTCCAACTGGTTTAAGTGGATTTCAAGAAGATCTATAGTCCCCCTTAAGTAGATAGAATATGGGGTATATGGGGATCTTATTATAATATACCCAAAGTCATATTCTATCTACTTAAGGGGGACTCTAATGCCAAAAGACCTTGGAGCCCAGGATTCACCACTCGACCCTAAGCCTCGGAGATTGCCCCTACCTTAAAAAAGGGGGTTTGGGTTTAGGATTTAGAAAATTGTAGTTGCAGCCCTAGTATATCCTGGCAAGGGACCTGTGTATGGCTGTTGTAATGTGGGTTTTTCTCAAAGTTATGGGCCCATTTTGATTATGGTCTATATCACGGCACCTCATAATTATGGATACCACCATGGGACCCACAATTTTGGGAACTACTCATTTCGGGGGGTATGCAACCTGTACCCCTGAACCCCAAATTGCACACCAGCCTTGCCGTCGACAACAACCTTCCCAATCATCCTGAAACCTGGCATAGTATCCAAGGCTTTGAAAAAATGGGGATCCCGTTTGGGGGGGGGGTACTTCTAATAGGGATGACAATACGTTGGGTCCATATTGGAGCCCTTATCTATGGACTAAACCCTAACCCTAAACCCTAAACCCTAAACCCTAAACCTCACGAGGTTGTCAAATCAGCTGTCCGAGATGCAGAACCGCATCAACGAAGAGATGAGGCACAATCCCTAAGGGTCCATGTATTAATTAACCCAGGGGGTCCAAGTACCTAATAATCGGGTCCCCTTTAAAGGGGATATATAGGGGTATATGGGGTTTAGGGATAAGGTTTTAGGGTTTCGGTTTAGGGTTTAGGGTCCAAGTACCTAATAATTGGGTGCTTAGGGTTTTGGTACTAGTGATCATAGTACAGGTTTTGGGTAAGTACATGATTATTAGGTACTTGGACCCTTAGGGAATGAGTTGAGCATGTTCCTCCAATCTTTGACGTGATGCTCAGGAACTCCCAGAATCTTTACATCCCGAGAGTCCCGAAGGTCAACCCATTTTGCTAAGAACAACTATTAGTTTGGCTTTGTTGCAAGCGGCAGGGGTAAAGATTGAACACGAGCCAGAAAATCTTGGAAAGTATAGACTGGAGTATCGAGCCCTGTCAATTACATATTGCAAAGGGATGCACCTGTTGTTTTTTCAAGAGGGGTGTTCCAAAAGGCGCCGAAAGCAATTCATGGAATCCTAACTGGCATGATCGATGTCGACACTTTCAGCCATGTGTGTGCGCTGCCATGAAGGGTCCTACACTCGAACATCAGACTGCACACGCCGCTCATTTGCAACCTTGCTTGTGCCTAAAGGAGACATGAGGACAAGATCAATGACCTCTATGACAAGCTTGGGCTAACACGCCGGAGCCTTAAGATCTCATGGCGACAAAGGTTTGGGTGGAGGTTTTGGGATGAGATTTCAAGAGAGGCTATGTGGCATGCACAGATAGTTCTGCACGGGTTATATCTCAGCCAATATCATTACCCACTATTCAGGCTTTTTCTGTGCCTGTCCTCTTTCTCTTCAGGCAGACCTAGCCGTGAGTATTGTCAATAAAGACTCGGTTTTGGTAGGTTGCTTTTCATGTCCGTTAGTTTTTGTGTTCAAGATGGCAGCACACGTTTGCCGCGCCTACTTTCTTTTCAGGCAGACCAAGCCGTGAGTATTGTCAATACACAAATCTCTTTTTGTGGGTTTTTGTTCATGAGAACCAGTTATTGTGTTAAGAATGGTAGCACAGCTTATGGTAACACAGTTTAGGGCTTAGGGTTTAGGGGTGAGAACTCAGGGCTTAGGCCGGTATTTGCTAGTTATCACGAGCGTCGCCCACTCTTATTATGATTGTTGCTGTTGTTGGTCAGAGGCACCAGGGTGGCTGACATGACAGGATTTAGGGTTTAGGGTTCAATCCTCATCCCTTTACATCCTGAGCCTCAAACGCTAAACCTTATAGGATCCCTCGTGGTAGCCAACAAGCCCATGCAAAATCAAACCACTCTGATCACTAAAGCCTAGTCCCTAAACCCGTTAATCCATACATCCCAAATGCCCCACAGTTTCCAGACTAATATAATATACCCATCAAATCTTCTAGAATCTCTCAAGGACACCAAAAGTTTAGAGTCTTTGAAGTACAGCAGCCTCTTTCAAGGGTCCCTGATTCCTAGAAAAGCGTGTATATCAAGGACTTGTCTCGAAACACATAACTAACAAACAAACAAACAAACAAAAGACAGGATGGACGCCCGAGGTCCCCTTCTCAACCCCTCAGATGCCTAGAGTCTAATGAGTTTTCTGTATTCTGAGAACCACTCACAAAACTTAAGCTCTCGATCATACATCCCAACAACCCCCTTTTCAGTGCCCACCCTCAATCCTAAAACTTTTCAGCCTAAAACCCTAAACCCTAAGCCCTCAAACCCCCAACCTCATAGAAACTCTAAACCCTAAGACCCTAAAGCCTAACACCCAAGAACGCTGATCCTTATCAACCCTAAACCCTAGCACCTTTAAGCCCTAAACCCTAAACTAAAGCCTGACACCTTCAGACCCTAAATTTGAAATCCTAATGATAAGGTCGCGAGCTGTCGGCCAACGTGTCCATCATGCGCAGCGAATCTCGAGCGCTGCTCTGGGCTCAAGCTGGGTTTTTTAGGAGAAAAGAAAATGCTTTAGGGTTCTTGGGGTTTTCGGCCTTGGGGTTTAGGGTTTTAGGATTTAGGGTTCAGGGCTTTAGGGATTTGGGTTTAGGGTTTCAAATTGTTATGGATTCCCCTAGGTTCCCCCTTGGGTTCCCATTAGTCAAGAGTCTTCAAGGATTATCAGGGCTAGTAAGGCTTCATTCAGTGGCAAGCAGGGTAGTATGGGCAGCGGGAGGTTGAGGCTTTAGGGTCTAGGGTGGTTAGGCTTAGGAGAGAGCATAAGGTCATAGGCCTCAGGGTTTTCGACAAGGGCCTAAAGTACAAGTAGGGTTTTTTTATGAGGGTCTAGCGGCCTTGATACGGGTTAAAAGGTCCTGTAGTACAAGATAAGGTTTTACAAGGACCTATATGGGTGAGTTTTACATTTTTAAGGTTTCGGGTTTGAGGCTGCATTTAGGGATTGGAGAGGACTTTCGCTAGCAAACTTTTGACACCAATGGTTCACCACTGTCTATACGAGTCAAGAAATTAGAGACTTGGGATTTGAATTTAGAGTTGAGCTCCGCGTTTGGGGTTTGTGGTTCCAAAAAAGAGCTAAGGAGACGGTTCAGGGTTTATATTTTGAACACACCGTAGAGTGCACAAGGAGCCTAAATCAGTTGAAGTTTAAGAGCCCTCGACCAAGGGCTAGTGGTGCTCTTTGGGCATAAGCCCAAGACCCTAACCCATATGAGCTAAAATCTAAACTCCTAGCATCCCCCTTAATAACCCCTATAATAGTCCTCCATATAATCCCCTGTAGATCCACCCTTTTAAGGAGTTCAGATTATAGCTTATATTATCGCGCTATGCAGTACATATTGGGTTTGCAGGGAAGGGACTTTGGTGGGACTACAGTTCTGAATCTGTCCAAGGCCATACAGGATGTCAGGCGCAAGTTGTCTAGAGGCTATAGACGGATTACACGGATTGTCCTCAGGCGTTTGAGCTGTTCCAGTGGGCTTTGAGATTGTAGGCCCTATGTAGCCTCATACACTCCTATGTGTTCGTACCTGTCCATCTAAAACCCTTGTGACCTCTATGTGTGATTTCTTTGGATATCTGGCAATGGAATCCCCCAAACTGCCCTCACAACCACAAAGGTTTTTAGGAAGAGTCTACATGGAGAATTCCATGCTTATGTGTTGGGTTGTAACGCCTAGGTGTCCGATGTCAGCTAATGTGGACCGTTGGATCTTGCAATATTCAAAGTAAAAGGCTGCAAGTAAAAGTCTAAACTCCCAGAATCAATTTGTCACCTCTTCGCTGGAAAATACGCAACTACTTACCCACAAATAGCACAGTTGAAAATCGGCCTGATTTTGAAGCGTTACAGCCTAAACTCTGAAGCGCCTAAATCCTGAGGTAGTTGATCCATGGGGGATATGTATTAGGTGGACCCCCCACCCAGTAATAGTGACTATAAGGGATAATAGGGACTATATTAGGGTCCTCCTATATTCTTATTATACCACTATTCCAGGGTGGGGGGTCCACCTAAGATATGTAAAGGTCATGCGAAGCGCCCTTGTGCCTTGAAGCATGTCTTCTGCACCCCTTGCTTCCGACCCCAGCTGCGTACTACACGCTATATACACGTATACGTATATCTATATGGGGTCCCCTAAATTAGGCCCCGTATTGGGCCCCGTATTATAACAGGGACCCAAAAAGGGACCATAATTTTGACAACCCATATACATGCGCATGTACGTGTACATAGCCATCTACGCATTGGTATGAGCTACCGAGGAAGTGGGGTTTATTAGAAGTTAGACTATAGCTCAATGTGCATATATATACATATTTTCATAGCTTCATACCTACATGCATGTATGCATCTATGCATCTATGTATGTATGTATATACGTACGTACGTAGGTATGTATGTCTGCATACATGTGCATTTACATGGTTATGCGTTTCATTTGTTTGTTTATACATTTGTGTATATGCTTGTATGTTGCAATATTCGTATTTGTATGTGTGTATGTTTGCTTGTATGTGTGTTTCTTTGTGTGCATGTATGCATGCATGCATGCATGCATGATGTATGCATGTGTGTGTATGTATGTATGTATGTATGTATGTATGTATGTATGGATGGATCAGTGGTTGCTTCTCTGTATGTTTGTATGTAGTGATGTGTGAAGTTATGCATGCATGGAGTTCATGTATGTATGCAGTTACGTATGTATTGACATTCGCCTGTGTTTTGTGTGTGTGTGCCCGCATGCATGCATGCATGCAATAATGTAACACAAGAGGTGTGTATATTATGATTGTCATGTATGCCATGAACCACTATGAATGTTATGATTGTCATATCCGCATATATACATATGTATATATACATATAACATGAGGGCCAGCCAATATTTCCAACCATCATATCTCGGGTGCACATAATTTCAGTGGCTGATGCAAACAAACATTGTAAAAGGGTAGGGGAGACAAAGCAAAACGATAACCATCATGCAGCGTGTTAAGTCGTCATTCCTTTGAAAAAGAGGAAAATGCTGAGCAACGATGGGTGGCGGGGGGGCAATAAACAAAAGATAGCCCCAAGCCCATGCCCATTAGCCAGGTATGAATTTTGACCTCAATGCATATGTATGCGGCATTTTTTTATGTCATGTATGTTTCTGTTATAATATGGTATGTGCATATGCGTGTATGTGTGTATGTGCGCGTGTTCATGGATGCAGGCCGAGCTCTCATAATAGGGCTCGGCCTTCTAGGGATACATGAGGATTAGCAGGTGATTGTGATGGTCCTCGCTAAGGATTACCCAGTTTATATGTATATATACACAATATATACATGTAAGTAGTCATGTATGTATAGTTGATAATTTTGTTTATGATGTCTGCTTGCAAATATAGATGTCTATATGCAGGCTATGTAGATCAACCAGGGTCACTCGAGCCTACACCCCGAGCAAGCCCATGAGCCCTATGCCCCAAATCCCTAAACTTCAAGCCCATGACAATGCTCAATTGCCCAAACAAAAAGCTTCAGCCCCAGGATGCACAAGAACAACGAGCTGCTTACCAAAGCACTGAAGGATTCTGAGCAGGCGCGCTCGGTAAACGGATGGTTGATACTACAGTTCCTGCACAACCCTGAGGTAGCGTATGCATGGGGATCTTTGGTGCTCTAGTCTACAAGGGTCACGGAGCAGCTTTAGCCTCAGCAGCAGTTTTGCCTGCATTTCTCTATCTTCATGGATACAAGATTGGACACATCTTATCTGAGCAGGCAGAATACGAAATCACGTACTGAACTAGACCCGAATACTAATTTCCCTAAACCCTAAGAACCCTAAACCACCCATGGTTTTTTCCCTTTGCTCGAAGACGTCAGCAAGCTCCTCATTCCCGGAGACCTCGCCAGCTGCAAGATTATCAAAACGCATCAGCCCACATCTTTCAAATTCTATTTAAAAGGCAGCAAGACACACAAGACGGTGCTTTCAATATCTGATAAGGCTGTATCGAGTATTTTGCAACTTGATCCATTTAAGGCTCGTAATAGAAATTTTGGTATTCTAGAGTCAGGGTCTGGACTTTTGCTCAGACTGCATCAGTTGTGTCTTTCAATAGTTCCTATCAAAGGCCTGCACCGTGTCACTTCAGTCATACAGTCATCTGAGGTGGGAGGAGTTTCTGCGCTTCGTTGGGCAGATTGATGCGTGTAGCTACGGTATGTCCGCGCGTTGGGGCGCAACTTAATTAAGTCTCTTCCTACCCTCGTCCTGCCCGCATGATTGATCTCTATGCATGATTCTTAGTGGAAAAAGTGTGCCTCGCTCCTCCTAAGCCAACCCTAAGCCCTAAACCCTAAGTAAAACCCCTGCGAGGAGACACGAGAGCATGCAATGACTGCGGCATCCTGAGCTTTCTAGGCTTACCGGGGTGTAGTACGGAATATAGTCCCTATATGTCCCTATATAATCCGTATATAACATATACACTTATTCCCTGCTAACTCTAGCAATTCCAGGGGCGTCCTGACTGTTCTTAAGCCTCTGCGCTTTTAATAAGCCTGCAATAAACCGCTCTTTTCTAGGGTGAGGGTTCCGGGGCAGATGCAGAGTTAGTTTGCCCCGCCAACCGTAGGCTCATTCTGCAGCGTCTGGAGTTTCAGGCTTTACCGCTGGCGATAGCAGTGAGAACCCTTGACAGGGTCTACGTGCTGAGGTAGACAAACGCAACGCATGGTTAGGTTATGCCGCATAGTTCTGGTTCCCACTGTAAGTTGCATTCGTGCTTGGTTTCCTAGCACGTCTAAGTACAGCCCTGCCCATACCGCATCTTAGGCCCTGCAAAGGACGGAGACTGAGCTGCAGAACACGCAGGCTCAAGGGCTTGAGGGCTAAAGATCCTGGTACTACGAGTATGAGAATTATGATTATTAGTACTAATACTACTATTATTATTGCTGTTATTACTATTAATACTATGACTTACAAGAGAGCTAAAACCCCTTAAGTCCGAGACCATGTAGCCCCTGAACCCCCAAAACCCCGAACCCTTCACGTACGCTGTCTTGACCACGCTAAGCTATCTAGAATTCAGGGTTCAGGATTCAGTACAAGGCATTGGAGTTTCACCCTTTGGATGCATGAGGGTTAGGGGCTTAGGGTTGGCCCCTTGGGGTCAGCACTCTGGGCACGGTTTTGGAAAAGGCAGGTTGGCAGCTTCTTCCGGAGTGAAGATTTCAAAGCTTAGTGTAGCCACAACCCTCAAACCCTGAAGCCTAAACCCCATAACGCTATAACCTTAAACTCCAAACCAGGGCCAGGTTTGAGAGTATGGCTGTTCCGGAGTGACACATGGACCCAGAGGGTCCAGGACTTTGGGTCAGGCTTGGCTAGGCTTTTCTCCGGATGGGCTTAGGGTTTAGGTTTAGGGTTGACAGCTTCATAGGTAGAAAAAAGCAAGCCCACAACCCTTCCGGCAGAACAAGACCTTAAGTTCTTTTTGCACATGTCGAAATTCTAACTGGTGGTTCAGGCGTTGCTGTAGCTAGGTTCAGGCGTTGCTGTAGCTAGGTTGCGGTTGAGCATTTTTTTTTACGCAAACGTATTATGAGTATATAGTTTATGAGTATATAGTGAATAACAGTGATTCGTGAACCCTTACAGGTTTCCTAGCAGCCCCGCGACTATCCGTTGAGAGATTTTTCTAGACCCTACACCCGTTGTCCCTGAATACGAAATTCTGCACAGAGCGCTTGTTGCCACAAGAGACCAGTTGAGACCCATTGAAACTTCCGGGTTTATGCAGCATCTCTTTGCCATTTGCTTTGTTACCATCATGCTTCTACAGGGTGGGGGCTTCACCCGAAGCATATAAACCTATATGAGCTATAGTCTAAACTCCTTAATGGGGGTTATATAGGGATTATATAGGGGACTACTATAGGGCTTATTAAGGGGGATGCTAGGAGTTTACACTATGGCTCATATAATGCCCAAGTAAATCCCATGTACATGTAATCTTTATATGCGCGGTCATATCCCTAACAGGCCCTAAACCCTATAATCCTAGCGAGCAGGAGCGACAACGCGTCCATTTCGAGTCTCGAATGGACAAGGCTGTAGCAGCGTGTGACATCTCTTGAACAACTTTGTTAGGCTTTTAGTGTCGTTGGGTCATCATCTGACAGTACGGATTCAGGATGATAAGCGCTTCTCTCACCATGTTGATTTGCTGTTAGAGACAGCGGAACCATACAGCTTGAGGTATATTACGTTCAAGGCTTCGTTTTGGGGCAGAGGGCTCACGCTGAAAGATTCAGACTGTTTCTCAAGACCTTTGGGGCCTTTCTAAGCAGGGCCATCATATGTTTTAGGATGAACCAGAGCGGCTTTGCTTTTGAGGACGACCCATCTAGAAATGCTGCGCGCTCAAGTGAGGATCTCAAGTCCTAGCACAAAACTCCTCAGGGCTTTTCTTGCGCCTGAACGAACCCACCCCCCTCCCCCTCCCCCCCCAAAAAAGAGAGCATAGACTCTCAAATGGTCTGTTTGCCGGGTAGCAGTCTTCGTGGGGCACGTTTTGGTTTGGGAATAGGGTAGCTTCCATTTTTTTCAGACAGTCGCGGACCAGGCAGATGAGTTCG
The DNA here is from genome assembly GCA_905231905.1 of Symbiodinium pilosum. NCBI lineage: Eukaryota > Dinophyceae > Suessiales > Symbiodiniaceae > Symbiodinium > Symbiodinium pilosum. The sequence continues at coordinate 39,231 of CAJNIZ010010613.1, read as the reverse complement.
CGCAAAACTTGGAAGCTGACCTGGACTTGCTGACGACGAAGGCCGGCCTTGTGGTTTAGGTTTAGAGTTTATAAGTGATAGCTTATCCCTGGGGCTCTAACTATTTAAATAATACCTACATTGGGCCCTAAAACCTATAAATAGTACCTACATGGAGCCTTAGCTCATATAGATGTTTTCAAAAGTGGCTTCACATCCGGTTCTGCCAGTTCAGTGGCTTCCCAGGACTCAGGATTGGGGCTTAGAAGGCTTGTAGGTGAGATGTTGATATTGGAGTTTCTCAAGATTCTCCTTATAGAGTTATAGAGGCCTTTGTAGGGACCCCTAAAATCCCCTTAAAACTTATAAGATTCTCCTTATAGAGTTATAGAGGCCTTTGTAGGGACCCCTAAAATCCCCTTAAAACTTATGCCCCCAAACGCTTAAGGCTTCAGACCTTTCACCTTAAGTCCTGACCTATGAACTAAACACCTGGCGTAGGGTTTAGGGTTCAGGATGTAGGGTTGATATGAAACTTTTGTTGGCATAAGGATTTGGGTTAGGGTTTGGAGTATAGCATCTTGTGGTCTAGTTTGGGGCCTCCCCATACATGGAAACGACCAAATTCATCACCCTTCGAAATATGAAGCACCCCCCCCCCGAACCCCAATATTGGATGTTCACTTGAAAGACATTCTATTTTTGAGGAATGTTTCAGCCACAGGGGTGGTGGGGTACTTCCTTTGGATGAAGATGCAGTGATGATGCTCGTCTCCTTCTTGAAGGCGATCATGCCAAACTCGCCTTTTGCAAAGATGAAGGCCTTGGAAGCTACGGTTGACGGGCATCAGGTCTTTGTTAGGAGGACCCCCCACCCTGTAATAGTGGTATAATAGGAATATACTAGGACCCTAGCATAATCCTTATTATCCCTTATAGTCACTATTACCCCTAAACCCTAAATAGAAGCCTCCATTTTCTTTTCCATTATCCCTTATTAACTTATTATTCCTTATAGCCACTGTTACTGGGTGGGGGTCCACCTAAGGTCTTTGTCCAGTGCACGGCTGCAAAGGGCCAGGTCATCAGGACCGGAGCCGGTGGCAAGGCGATGAGTGCAATGCTTTAGGAGGACCTTTCACCCTGTAATAGTGGTATAATAAGAATATAAGAGGACCCTAATATGATCCTTACTATTCCTTTTAGTCACTATTACTGGGTGGGGGGTCCACCTAAGCAATGCTCGGTGTAGCAGGCCAGATGACTGGTGACATGCGCGTTATCGGGGCCACTCCATAAAGGTGATAGGGTTCGGTGCGCTGCGGCTGCATCTAAAGCAAGTCCTAGGATCCCTTACCCAGAGGGTTCAAGTACCTAATAATTGGGTACTTGGGTTTTGGGTAATAGTAATTATAGTACAGGTTTTGGGTAAGTATATGATTATTAGGTACTTAGACCCTTAGGGTTATGGTGGGATCCGTTTGACATGGGGTCCCTTAAAAACGGGTCTAGGGGTGGGGTTCTGTGTTTGGGTTTGGATTTGGGCCAATCCGGGTTTAGCATGTTTCAGTACAGGGTGCCCTTAGGGGCTCCGGGGAGATGTAAGGGTTGCAAAGGGATGATTCCGGACCATATTTGGGAGAGGGTCTCTAAGACTCCAATGCATGCTGTCTCATCGCGACTCCTAGAAGTGGGGGTCTTGGCGGATTATGCAGGCTTTATGCTGTTATAGCCCAAAGGGTCCATGTAGGTATGTGGTATATACTTAGGGCCCACAGGGGTTCCCATCTACCTGCTGCATGGACCCATGGGAATATTCTTCTGCTGCAACGCTCATGTAACCATGGTAGGATATCCCCCCAAACCTCATTCTAATAATCAAGGCCGGACATTACCCCCGAATCCTGAACGCGGCTGCTGTTAAGGGAACTTGAATTACAGGAATTGTAATAAGGAAACCACATAAATTACTATGTACTTTCATCATAGTAACTTAATGTTTTTGGCATCCCAGTAGATGGGCGACCCCTAAACCCTGAGCCCCAAACTTGAAACCCTATATTCTGAACTCTCCCCAAGGCTTCAAACCGACAGTGCAGTAGCTCGCCGGCTGCTCTAAGCTGCTAAAACCCAGAGCCCTAAACCCTTAAACCCTAAACCTTAACCCTAGATCCCCTGCGTGGTTTAGGACTTGGAGTTCGGGGTTCCTAGGTCCTAGACATCTCACTCAAGTAGTACTATGGGGTTGCGGTTAAGGAATAATTAGATTAAGTTACCATAATGGGTATATACATAAGTTCATATGGGTTCCCCAATATAGTAACTTCTTAAGTTAGGTTCCTTAACAGCAAGCCAGATTAGGTGCCATGTTGGGGGATTCTACTTTTCAGACCTCCCAGGGCTCCAGGACCCTGCGCCCTAAGGCCCAAAGCCAATGCTATTACCCAGAGAGCCCAACTACCCCTTAATTGAGGAATATACCTTATTACGGAATATAAAGGGATTCTGTAGGGATTATATAGGGATTATATGGGGTTTATAGAGGTTATATGAGGAATATACCTTAAATGGTACTGGGGTCCCTCATATGATTTGAGGTATATTCCTTACTTAAGGGGTATTGGGCTCCCTGGGTACATCCTAATATGCAAGGAACCCACCTCAATGTACTTGCATTATCAAGACGTGCAGCTTTACTGCTCCAAGAAGGGCCTTGAGGGCAACCTGATTTGGGACAAAAGCCGAAGACCTGACTCAATCCTGCCAGAATACATCTAAACCGTAAACTGTCCCTCCAAATGGGCTACAGGTTGAGGCAAACCGGAATGCCCTGGAGGAGACTGGGTGGTCCTCTAGACGTCGTGGGATTTTGGGGTATATGGGGATCTTGGTATAATATGCCCAAAGCCATATTCCATCTACTTAAGGAGGACTAAAGGGCTGGGCGGTGGTTGCACGCTGAGGGTTGCCGAATTTCAGGTTAAAGACTGAAAAGTGAGACAAGGTGATGAGATGTGCGGTAAGACGGTAAGATTAGAGAGACATGGGTGGTTGTCAAAATTATGGTCCCTTTTTGGGTCCCTATTATAATACGGCCCCTAATATCTAGGGTACCCAAAAAGGGACCATAATTTTGACAACCAGCTACATGAATCCTGAGGATGTGTGTTAAGTGGCACCTGGCATGTCTGTCTTCATGCAATATCTGCTCCCTACCTGAGTTGATGAAGGAAAGGTGATTGGACTAATGGGCTCTGCGCGGTCCTTGCATGATCATAGAAGAGTACGAGAGGTCTCCTTTCCCTAGCAAGAATGGTAAGTTAAGAGGAGACCCATGGTGGACTGGTGTTGTGTAAAAAAGGGCCTGAGTTTTGGCGCCTACGAACCTTTACAGGCGCCAATACCGTCCTTAGCCACTACTTGATCTCTGATGCTGAGGGCGCAGCAGCTCCAATCCTATCCAGGTTTGGAAAGTCCAGCCCTGCGTAGAACAGGCTCCCATGGTCCCCGCCTGTCCGCTTCTCATTGCATCTATGTTCGACAGGGCTGCACGTTGCCTCAGAACCGCCTTTCTAACATTTCGGGGTTCACCAAAGATAGGGAGGGAAGGCCCCTCGAAGGCTTGAAGCGGGTCCCAGATCATTTGCACAGACACTCTAAAAAACTTTGGGACAGGTACATTTGTGGCGCTACAGGCTTTTATTGATAGAAGGATCTTAGTATGTGACCGCGGTTTTCATGCGATTGGCATGAGCTGATCAGCTGTCTAGAGAATGAGCCATCGCTCTACACAAGTCCGAAGGCCCACAAACTACGTACAGACGCATCATTTCAGTGATCTCAAAATCAGTACACTGACCGCTACCGCTAACAGATCATACGCGGATACTCTATCTGACCTTCAATAACTAGTCTAATACTGTTAGCGCGAAACTCCTTGCACGAAGCAAAAACCCTAAACCTTCCTGAACCATCCTATACCGTAAACGTGTCCAGGATCTTGTTAACAGGGCTTCCACCGAGCTGCAGAACCGAGAGCAAATGCTTCGCCGCGGCCTGAAGTCTTGAGACATGTGAAAAGTTTAGACTGCTTGTGGTTGGGGCTTAGGGTATAGGATTTTTGGGGTTGAAGGGTTTCGGGCTTCGGGTTGTAGACTTTTCAAGTGTTGGGATGTTAGGTTTTGGGGTCAGGTGTACATGGGGCTCAGCAACGAGCTATAAATCTGTCTTTCGCTCTGGTCGCCTATCTAGGGCGGTGATGATTTGTGGAGCTGGAGTTTCAGTTATAAGCATTGACTTCAGTATACTTCAGTCTAAACTCCCCAAAGGGGGTTCTATAGGGGTTTCTACAGGGGAGCGTTCTGGGGGTTACTGGTCAAATTGGTTCAGGCTGCTGAGCTCTCCAGTTACAGTCCCCCATTATAATGAGATCCCCATATACCCCCATATTCTATCTACTTAAGGGGACTATATAGAGGGAGGGATGAGGTTGAGAGCCGGGTAGTGAAAGTTTTTAGATTCTGCTTTTGGATCTCTGTGGTTCATGTAATGTGAGAGCTTCTCCAAAGGGGGGGGAACAGCGACCTCAAGGGATATCTCATCTTCAAGTAATATGAGAATTTGGCAGAAGGAGCGGCCAACACGGATCTCAATGTGAAAGAGGCAAGAATCAGGCAGAGGCCAAGTGCAATTGCATGACTCTCATGCAGTTTTGGTGTCTTGAAGTTTTGTGTGGTTAGGCCCTAAACGCTGGAAAAAAGCAAGCCGTGAGTTGCGGTTTTGAATTTCACTTCTGAGATTGTGGGTGTGTGAGTTGGGGCAGGAACGCCACACCCCAACAGGGCTTTGGGCTCAGAAAAAACAGTCCCAGACCCTGCATAGCCCGTATAGAACCCTCAACAGATTTTTAGCGAGGAGAACCGGGCAGCCTGCAGTTAGGCTGCCTTCCGAAAATGCGAGTATGTTAGCCCTCAGTGAGGCCCCCAAGTGTTTCAGACTTGGACACAAAGAAGCCCAACTCTGTCTCGGAGACAGGGCGCATGGTAGCCGTAAACCATCATCGATAAAGCTTGAGAACCTGCGAGCCTAAACTTAGCCATGAAGCCAGTAACCTTGTCAATGAATAGGGTTTAGGGTTTAGGGTTTAGGGTCACGGTGACTGAGAACACTGAGGCAAAGAGCATGGAGATCGACTGGGCGTCCTTGATGCTGGGCACACAGCAAGACAATGGGGATTAGGGTAGGGGGTAGGTAGGCAACTCAGCAATGGGCTCGTTATGGGAAAAAGTTGCTTACAGTAAAGTGACTTTCCGTGAGCATCCGCCGAAATAGTTCCCTCGGCTGAACAGCTTGTGCAAGCCCACCCGCATCCACCTTGCACGAGGATCCTTCCCAGAGCATACAAAAACTCGGATTGTTCAGCCCCTGACTCAGGGGCTTCGAAGCCAGATAGGAGTAGACTCAGCAAAGTGGATGCAAGTTATGCACCTCCCAGAAAGGGTCCTATGATATTTTCTGATTTTTCAACCTCCGCAACCCTAGGCCAGCCCTCCTAAATCCCTAATTTGGCAGACCCTTCCATATACTCAAGCACATGATCCCCCTTCATCCCAAAACCGTTACTTGATCTTGAAGGGTTGCTTCTTCTATCTGCAGAAATGTACGGTGGGTAGTTTCCCCCATGCAAGCCTTACATAGCCCTCATTTCTCTCCCTATCTGCCCATATAGGCCTTCTGTAGGCCTTATTTTTATGTAAGTGTATCCACCGGCAACTCCCCAACAACACTAAATCCTTTACCAGAATTCCCGACATAACTCACGGTATCCCTATCCCTGGGGCTCTAACTATATAGATAATACCTACATTGGGCCCTAAACCCTATAAATAGTACCTACATGGCGCCTTAGGGTAAGGAGGTTCCGGATAGGTTCTACATCCCGTCAGAGTTTTGCGGTTCT
>CAJNIZ010010613.1:7756-32076 GCA_905231905.1 Symbiodinium pilosum | reverse complement strand
GGGCCAAACCCTAAACCCTAAGGGGTTTGAGTCTAGGGTTGTGGGGTCAGAGGTGCATGGAATCAGGGTTGAGCGTTTTAGGGATAAGGATTGAGGGTTCAAGGTTCCGGAACTCGGTTTGCGGAGTAGTTGCATGTGAAGTTTTAGGGAATAAGTTTTTGAGATTCCGGATTTAGAGTTTGGGGTTTGGGTATCGGCTTAGATTTCAGGTTTACAGTTGGGGGCGTTATGCATGCGCGACCGCCTGACACATGGCTTTCAGTTTCTTTGTACCCACGCCTCATATACTATCCTTGCTTAATGCTGACGAGAAATTCTTCACTTGGGTCCGATGCGGTACATGCCCCCCCCCACCCGGCCCGCATGGAACTTGCTTCCTGTCCGTTCGGGGAAGAACAGATACTGAGGTGTTTGGTGATTTCGGTTTGCACGGGTTCTGAACCAAAGTGATTGAGTTTGAGACCAGTAACCTTATGCACCCTTCCGCTCAAGAAATAGGCTTTCCAGCAGAGTGTTGAACAGACTGAGGGGCTCAGTTCCCCTTAATTGCCAATCTGATTTTCATCACAGCTACATCATTGAAGTGCCAGTTGCAATTGCAAAAGAAGTCACAGCAAGGCTGAAGTTTGTCTAAACCGTACTCGCTACAATGTCACACGTCGATAGCCGAGGAGAGCAGCTGGATGAAGCGCTTGGAACAAGCAATAGACGAAGGGCGAGACGATGATGACGTTTTAGGTTACTTTGTGTCATGTCATATCAGAATACCTAAGCCGTAAACCAGACAATGTGAGTGATAAAGGCAAGAATCTGAGGCCTCAAGCCAGGAAGAGCCACCCCTGTTTAGGGATTAGGGTATAGGGTACGCACATCGGAATGACAACTGGTAGATTCTGCTCACCCTAAACGATAGTTTCCCGAATATAGACCCCAAAATATCTTAATCCTTATCATAGGCATCTTCAAAAGGGTACCGCTAAAACTTTGGGGACTCCCCAATGCTAGATCAGGGTGGTTTCCCCAAACCAATTAGGACAAGCCCCTTGAGAAGTTCTGCTTCAAAAGGCGAATATAAGAAAACCAGGAGGGTCTCAGATGCTTTCCCCCTAAACCCTAAACCCTAAACTTGAGGGCCCCTGGGGATCTACCTGATGAAGGCCTCGCTGCCAACCAACAGCAACCCCTGAACTGCCCCCACCTACGCGTCACTCACCCTGACACCAACCCACGCAGTTGGGAAGAACCCACAACATCTCAGACTCCTTGATGAAGGAATGTATCTCAAGCTCTTTTTTGCATGTTCGCATACTTTTCTGGGTTGCCGTTAAGGAACTTAAATTAAGTTACCATAATGGGTATATATAGTAAATAATAGGGCTTCCCCAATATAGTAATTTAAGTTAAGTTCCTTAACAGCAACCCAGTTTTGGGACTTTAGGGTGACTTAGTAGACATTGGAAGTTCTAGAAATCACTGCGTCAGGTGCCGCGCGCGACAAGTTGTCAAAGGCTATGCTCGACTACTTTGACAATGGCAATGACGGAGGCATCCCAGAGTGGAAGGGCTCGTGTTCAGGGTGAGGGTTTAGGGTTAGGGGTTCAGGGCTTAGGTCACTCGGCTTAGTGTTTAGTGTCTAGGAATTTGGGATGTCGGTATGCTTGGGCAAAGGAAACTTTCCGTGCATGGAACTCCATGCCCCCTTGTAAAAGGAAAGTGGCTAGTATAGGACTTTTTTTTGGGATTCCATGTTAGTCTAGGGGACGGTAGTGGTTAGGGTGTAGAACTCGAGGACCTTTGAGACTTAGTGTAACTCTACAGCCTAAACCACAAACCCTGTATAGGCTTTTTCATCTGAGGGACCCTGAAGTTATTTCAGGTGTTTACTCACAGAGGCTTACAGCATTATGAGCTTGTTCAGGGGATGCCATGGCATGCCACGAATGCCAGGTTGACAGACTAGAGATTTGCCATTGGGGATGAGCATTGCTGGGTTGCTGTTTCAGAACGTGAATTAAGCTACTATAGTGTGGAAATCCCACTACTAGAATGATTTCAGTCGTTCCATGACAGCAGCCCAGATTCTTGTGTCAGGGTGTGTTTAGTCGGAGGGGTTGAGGGTTTCAGGGATCCAGGATTTCGAGGACTTCAGGCATTGTGTACTTTTTGGAGGGTCACTGGGACTTAGTAAATAGGTTAATAGTGAGGATAACTAGGGTTACTATATGGGTCATAGGGTTGTTAATCTACTTACTAACTGCCCCGGACCCTCCAAGTACACGCTGCAGCAGAGGTTGAGGAAGTGGTAGGGTCTCCGGAGTTGGTGGATAGGGTTTACGGTTTGGGGGTTTAGGGTTTTGGGTGTAGGGTTTAGGGTTGGAGTGTAGGTAACTTTTGGACTTTAGGTTGAGATTGGAGGAATTTCAATTCCCAACCCCCAGCCACGCACGGTTCAGAGCTCTACCCTAAACCCTAAACCCTTAACCCTAAAACCGCCCTTCTCTGTGTTGTTTGGGCTGTTTGATGGGCAGATTCAACAGAGAGCTTGGGGTGCCAAGAATCCTTCTCTGCAGTGATACGATCTGCAACAATGTCACTGAAGCGCTAGGGAGGCTAGGGGGTTATAGTCCCCCTTAAGTGGATAGAACATAGGGTTTAGGTTTAGGGTTTAGGGCTTAAGGTTTAGGGTTTATAGTATATAGTCCCCCTTAAGTAGATCGAATATAGGGTTTAGGGTTGGGGTTTAGGGTTTGGGAATAGTCTGGCCGGGCTTCGGAGGTTTGAACGTCTACCTGCCACCTTTGCTTTATGGTCATATACATAAAACGTAGAACGTGATCTAAAAAACCTTACGACCAGGACGCTGCACACTGAACCGCCAGCCCTAAGCCGTTTAGTCATAAGACCGTGGAATGTCTGCAGATATTGCAAAGCTGAAAGCAAATATTATTGAGAAAGCCAAACCAACAATATCAACAACCAAAACACGAAACAAAAAGGCACCGCAGGGGGTAGCCTCAGATTGTTGCAGTGTTGCTTGTTTTGGCTGCACCGTTGAATTACCGACTTTTTTTTGGCTGCGCAGGCCCCAAACCCTAAACCTGACACCCTATACATGCCCTATGTCCCCTATACATCCCCTATCAAGGCCCCTGCAGGCAGTAGGAATTCTAGGCTGGGAGATTGGTGGAGGTTGTATCAATAGCATTACGCGATAGGGTTTGGGTTTAGGATTTAGGGTTTAGGGCTTAGAGTCTAGGGATAAGGGCTTTGAAGCACCGCTCAAGCATTGTCGTATTGCAGGACAGACCTACAAGAAGTACAGCACCCAGAACACTGCGCGCATGCAAAAGGGCAAGGACTCGGGCTGTAGAGTTTTGACTCTGCATTCGACTCCACATTGATCCTCTTGGTCTCTCAGGCCCCGTTCGAACTGATGTGCCCAATCTCTTGCTGACACTTGAACTTCGCAGCATATAGGGAGTTCTTTTTGCAGAATCATTTATGGGATCGGGAGATCCCCATGGCTCTGTGCCCCATGGTTTCTTCGGGTATGCTGGCTTTGACAAAACCTTGTACGCCCGGTTCTATGCCCCAACCAGAAACCCTTAGCCCTAAACCAAAACTTTAAGTCGTGAACCTCTGGCTGACATGACCATGGGTTAGACCAGGTGAGCACAGGTTGTCATGGGTTAGTTTCCCAACTTTCCCCCTACAGAGCTCTTAGTTTGGCTCTTCTCATCCCTGTATAACTTTTGGGGTCCCTCAACCCATATTTTGGGGAAAACCTCATGGATTCTTATGGGAACTTCTTAAACTTATGGTCCTTTCACATCCTCTCAGCAGAGGAAGTCTCGGAAGGTCCAAGGTCCAAGGTTTCGGCCGCCGAAAGAGCCTAAACTTTGTTTCAGGTTGGGGAACTTAGTAAGTAGGTTAGCAATGGGGGTAATGTAAACCCATGATTAATAAGCCTCATCCTCTTCCGAGCCTAAATATTAGGATCCCTCTTATAATCCCTATTAAGGGGAGGAGGTTTGTCAATCAGGGGTTGGGGTAGCTGGGGTCACTATATTGCTTACAGAAGTTGCAAGGATGAAGACTCAACCCCCACCATCTTGAAAGTAAAGCTCTTAAATTGCTGGCCCTGAATTTGGTCCCATGACATACTTCAACCCTTTTGGGCTTCCTTTTGGGGTCTCTATAACAAAGTTTAAGCTTTTTAGCCCTGGTTATTGGGGAAGAGAGTAAGGTGTTGAGGTCTTAGGTCTGGAGTAGGCCAGAATGTCTACCAGGTGTTCAAAATTGGGGTCACCATATATATCCCGGCCCATATTCCTCACAATCTCTAAGCCTAAGGCTTAGGTGGTCCCCCAACCCGCTAATGATGGTCGAAAGGTTCGGGGTTAAGGGTTTAGGGTTTACGGTTTAGTAAGAGTTTGGGGCCAGTTATAGGGATACTTCGTACTTCCTTGTGCTCACTGTGAGTGGGTGGGGGCACGCCTGAAACCCTCACCCCATCGAGACCCTAAACCCTGGGCAGGACCAGTATGGCTTTGAGCTCTATGAGGAGCGCCACAAGCTGGATCGCGATGACAAGGACCTTGCCTGGGTTTGACGTGTAGGGCCTACACATGATGTAGGGTGATTCAGAGATCTGCTCTTGGGGTTATGGAGCTTAGGAATTCAGTTTTGGGGTTGGCTTGGGGGGTGTAGGATCCAACATGAGGGATTCGAGTTTGAGGTGTAAGGTTTTGAGGGGTCCCACCGAACACACCCAGCATCACCCAGCACCCAACAAGAGTTGTTTAGGACTTCCTTGGGCCTTGAAGGGGTTGTTCGGATGGGTTAGTCGGGGCTCGTATCAGGCCAAGGGTCTGGAAGCTCAGTTTTTGGTTGATGTTCTGTCCAAGCAGGATTTATCTTCTTCCTGCTTGCGGAGGGACTCCAGACATTCTCCGATTCCTCATGCTCGTTACGGTCAATCTTAGGGTTTGGGTAGAGTGACGGAACCCACGCAAGCGCCTTTCAAAAGCTGCAAGCTGCTGTCAAGGAATCCAAGCTAGGTAAGTACGCTGCATGACCTTAATATACTATGATACCACAGTTTCCAAGCTATCAAGTAGTTAGGGTCATGCAGGATTATTAGTATCCATCGTATGGATATATCGTCGATAACGGGGCTTCCTTGCTTGGGTAACTTAATCTATACACTCCTCAACAGCAACCCAGGCTGCAGTTGACAAAGTTGCCCCTTTCAGAATCCATGTGAGACGCAGTCTAAACTCCTTAAAGGGGGTTATATAGGGGATTTATAGGGGACCATCACAGGGGCTATTTACGGTAAGGGGGATAAGAGTTTAGACCCTAAACCCTCAACCCTACACCCTAAATCCCAAATCCTATAGTTTTTAGGGGATGCTAGGAGTGTAGACCCTAAACCCTGAACCCCATATTATAGGGGTTAGACTATGGCTCAATGTCAGTTTGGGGCAGGGTAGAACTGAGGGATGCTGTCCACAGAGGGTTTAGGGTTTAGGGTTTAGGGTTTAGGATCCAGGGTTTAGGGTGTCGGGTTTAGGGATTAGGGTTAGGGTTTAGGGTTTAGGGTGTAGGGTTTCAGGTTTAGGGTGCATGGTCTAGGGTGTAGGATTTGCTATACAGGGATACCTGGACGTAAGGCAGGGTTGAAGGTTCTGTTGGTTCCAGCCCCCAAGGAATGGAGAATCACATGGAAAAGAAAGGGACAATGACATTGTAACTCGGGTTGTAAGGATTAGGATAACATAGCATCCTGCAATATGGACTTCGTAAGAATCACCTGACAGTGACGGGATCCCTAATTTCAATTTAAGGTTGGGGCAACCAATGCCCTGTTTTGTTCTCGGAAGTTTAGCAGTTCATGTTTACGATCATGCCTATTCTAGCGAACCGCCCAGCACAGCCGTAAATCCCCATACATCCATGCGTAGTGCTTCTGGAAATCCATAGCAATCTTGAGTTCAACACGGTTCCTACATGGTTCTTATGCAGCCCTTGCTGAAGCCAAAGCAAAATCGATGCATTCTTTTTCGACCCCGAACTCCTTAAAACGAGGAGCCCTCAGCCCTAAACTCAAAGACCTGAACCCCAAGCGCTCCGCCTTAAACCCCAAACCTTAAGCCCCAAACCTTAAACCCCAAACCCTGAACCCTAAACCCTATAGAATTTAAGGCCCTAAAACTTAAACCCCAAACCTTACCCAAACCCCGTATATATACATGTATACCCTATAAATCCCCTATAAGAACGCTGACAAGGATGGTCGCCGCAAGAAGTACCGCCCCAACTACGAATTCTGGGGTGCCCCCGTGCTGCTTCTTGGCCTGACGGTGTTTTTTTTTTAATCTTTGAGGTGGGTCCTAAACCCTAAGCCCTGGACCCTACACCCTAAACCCTGAAGCGTAATCCATAAACCCTAAGCTATATCCCTCTTAAAGCCAGTAATGCCTCAGAGCTAGAGCTACCTCATAATCCCAGCATGACCCCTTTAAAACACATCATATGAGCTATAGCTAAATTCCGTGAGGGGACTTTGATGGAGAATTATATAGGTTGGGTCATTCCCCCTCCCAGTAACTGTCCTTAAAGGGGCCTTATTAAGGCGTTTTTTATAACTCCTATAACCCATTGTGGTAACAGTTACTGTAAGGGGGAATGACCCCATATATAGGGGAGTATTCCAGGGGTTATTAACGGAGATAGTCGGAGTTTAAACTATGGCTCATATGTCCTTGTATACTCCCCTAGAGAGCCTTCAAAGGACCTTATATATCCCTACGCTAAACCCTAAACCCTAAACCTTAAACCCTAAACCCTACAAAAAAAACTTTGGGGTCTTCAAGAGCCTCCCGTTTTGCGAACCTCTGAGGTTGCTCCTCAAGGCACCGAAGGCTGCAGCAGCAGGACGTGGGGTGTGCGTTTAGTGTTCAGGAATTTGGGGCTTGTTTTTTTTGGTTTAGGGTTAGGGTTTGGGGTTTAGGGTTTAAAGGGCAAAGGGCATTACATGAGGGCTCATTTTGAATCACACAGTGCCTCACGTTTTTTTCCTGGAGCGAGTGCTTATATGGCTTCAGATCATCTGGTCATCCGGGTGTTGGGGGGATAGGATTCAGCTCGTTTTTGCAGTACGAAGTTAAGTTCTACTAAATCCTAAACCCTGATCTCCAACCTAACAGTGTGGCTTAAGCTCACAACTTAAAAGGACAGCTGAGGATTTGCAAGGCTAAGGGCCTATGCCAACCGCCAGTGATTTTGTAGTAATGGGGATTTCCCAAAATTAGGGGTACCCTTTTGGGGATCCCCATAACAAGGACTATAGTATTTTGGGTCTATATTGGGGTCCCGATATTTTGAGAAACTACCTAATAGCGTCTGTTCTAGGGTTTAGGGTCTAGGTGCTCTCCTTTCCCATTTAGCTGCCACTTGCCACCAGAAGTGGTTTGGTATGGCACTTCCTACGGAAGGCAAGAGGTAGTATGTTATTATTATTTGGGGATACAATGGTACCCAGTCTAGAGTAAGATAATATCTTCCTTTTGGGGTATAGTACTTTATAGAAGGGATATAATCTTGCTAGGTTTAACGACCAACAAATGTACTCGAGGCCACCTTTAGGGGGTGGGGGGTGTGTAACATCAACTGAGGAGAGCCGAGCATTGGTGGCAGATAAGGGCTGAACCGCCACAGTACATGAGCTGTTGTTAACAGTTAGGTGGCCTTAGCCCTAGACCCTAAACCCTAACCCCTAAACCCTAAACCCTAAGCCCTAAACCCTAAACCTTAGTCCCTAAACCCTAAACCCTGAACCTAAAGCAACTTTAAGCCAAAAAGACATTGGGGGGTTGTTCTAAAGGCCCCTGCAAAGGAGAGACCATTGGGAAGACACCTTCCTTAAAAGGGGCTCCTATCCAGTTTAGGATTTAGGGTTTAGGGTTGGAATCTACACTACGGTGGATAATAGAAATCCTGCATGACCCTAAGTACCCTAAACCTCGGGAATAATGGTACGATAGTATAATAAGGTCATGCAGGATTTTTATGGTCAACAGTATGGCCATTTTGGGGACAGGTATGTTGAACAACTACCACATAGAGTTCCTCATTGCAGGCTAGTAGGGCCTTCGCTTTGTTCCCAAATGGAGGATGCACTTTGAATATACCTGACAAAGCCCTAACCCAGATCCCTGATTAATAAACCCCCTTCCCTTAATAGGAATTATAGTGGGGATCCTAGAAATTAAGGCCCTTAAAAGGAGGGGGTTTATGAATCATGGGTCTACACTCTAAACCCTAAACCCTAAATAGTAGCTTCCAGCTTCTTTTCCACTATCCCTATATAAACCCTATATGACCCCTTGAAGAGGAACCTTTGTGGATGTCGGGTCCTTCATGTGGCTTGGAGTTTCGAAAGTAGGCTCCAGGGATCTGGGGCAAACAGGCTGGGATGGTGACTGTATGATTGTTGCATCTAAGCCCTAAACCCTGAACCCTAAAGCCTAAAAGCTTAAGCCAGAAGTGGACTGAGGGACAGGTCTGTCTGTTGGTCTTTGGACAACTTGGATGGTTGTGGTTTTGCCTTCAGGAATTTCCCGGTCAAAGGATTTGAACCCTAAACCCCAAACCCCTAAACCATAAACCCCCAAACCCCAAACTCTAAATCCCCAAAGCCTAAAGCCTAAACCTTAAACCCTAAGCCCGAAAGCCTAAACCCTAAACTCTATGGATCCCTAAGGTTCGTAGGGGCCCATAAAGGCTTTTTCTAGCCCCTAAACTCCCGTATAAGCCGAAAGTGAGGGTACTGCTCTTCTGGCTCCCGCCTGCGAAGCGTTTTCTTGTGTAGAGTCCCTTACTTTGCATCCAGGGTAGGGGTTTAGGGTTCAGGGTTTAAGGTTTAAGATTTAGGAATTTTGGGTCGCAATTCCTCGGATTTCGTTTCATGGGTTCACTTACCTGTGGCGCTATATTGGCCTGCGGTAGGTTCTCCTTTACTTACAGCTTATCTAGGGTCAACTGAGGCAAAGCTAGGTGGTGATGCAGTGGGTGCAGGAGTAAAGTTTCTAATTGTGTTGCAGTGAAGTACACCAGGCTGTTCGGTCAAAGGTAAATTTTCCATAAGTTTTGTCTCCATTGGTCTTTTGGCGCCTCCGAACATAAACGGCTTCCGCAGAGGTCAAAACACTTGCCAGTATTAGGGTCCTAGATTCCTTGTAAACTTACAATATGACGTACCTCCAACAGACCTCAACATTATATTAGTAATTGTTTAGGCCCCTAGCTGTGTAGGGTGCTGGGTCCAATTCCGAATATAGCTCTTGCACCCTTACATGGAGTTTTTGCAAGAGTCTTTAACTGATCTCAACGCAGGACTTCGCCTTATCTCCTTAGATCCCGTGTATCCCTATACATCCCTTTAAACCCTCCAGTTTCCAATTGATTTTCCATTTACTTTTCTATTTCTTTCTCCGTTCTCAGGGTATTAGTCACCTACATTGGGTTATCTAAATCTCCTGAATCCTAAACCCCAAACCCAAAGCCCAAAACCCTAAACCCCAAACCCCAAACCCAAAACCCCAAACCCCAAACCCAAAACTCAACACCCTAAACCCCAAACTCCAAACCCTAAACCCTATGGATATCTAGGGTTCCTAGGGCTATGCTCGGCCACCGAGGTATGCCGTCCTCGTGGGGATGCAGGCCTATGGACTCGGAGGGAAGCTCGGGCAGGCAGTTGGAAAAGAGCAGGAGGGTCTAGGGGTTTAGGGCTTTAGGTTTAGGGTTTAGGGTTTAAGATTTAGGGTTTAGATGGAGAACAAAATGGAAGCTACTATATTATAGGGGTTATATAGAGGTATACTATTGGGGTTCTATTGGGATAATGGAAAAGGGCATGAAAACTACTAAAAAGAATAGGTTATATAGGGCTTATATAGGGTTTTATAGGGGCTATATGGGGATAACGGAAACTAAAAATGTGGGGTTTAGGGGTTATTTGGGTATATATAGTAGGGTTTAGGGTTTCAGGGTTTAGGGCTTCGGGTTTAGGGTTTCAGGGATTTGGGGTTTGGGGTTTAGGGTATAGAATTGTAGGAGGTAATAGATGGTGATAGTAGTACTTGTAGCAGTAGCAGCAGTAGTAGTAGAAGAAGAGGAGGATAGAGGAGGAAGAGGCGGGGACACTGGGGTTCTGGCAGCAGCGGTAGTACATCAATTGCTGTTCTATTTCACATATTCTT
Source organism: Symbiodinium pilosum (assembly GCA_905231905.1). Classification (NCBI taxonomy): domain Eukaryota; class Dinophyceae; order Suessiales; family Symbiodiniaceae; genus Symbiodinium; species Symbiodinium pilosum. The sequence goes on along the minus strand of CAJNIZ010010613.1, from coordinate 21,808 downwards.
GTTTTTTTTTCCCACTGCGCCTTCTAGTGGCAACAAGAAGCTGCAGCAGCCGCAGTATTTTCATTACTATTCTGCGTGGCAGTAGCGAAACAATCAGCAGACTAGTCATGAGACAATACCAACGACAGGAAAATCATTGTATTCACAACGCTGATAAGCGCATAAGATTGGAGTTGAGTTTCTTGGTCCGAGATTCCTGAACCCTTAGCCTCCAAACACTTAAAACCCCAAAACCCCTCAAATCCCTCAACTCAAAGCTCCGATGAAGTGATGCCATCGGCAAGGTCTTTGCCTATAGCCCCCTTTAGGTAAAGAACATGGCTTTGGGAATGCTAGAATAAGATCCCCATATACTCCATATTCTATCTACTTAAGGGGGACTATAGCTTGTCAGGAACTGCGCGCTACGTGGTTTTACCACTCCAAAAACCCCGAGCTCCTGAAACCTTGCAAAGATTCGTCACCCACCAAAAAACTCCATGCACACATGCTTTCACAAGCGCTGTTCAACGGATCTCTCCAATTTGAGTTTCTGTCGAGACTCCGAATCAAGTTTTGCGCATCCTAAACCCGACGCTCCCCCAACATAACATCGAACCCAAGGGGAACCTTGTGAAGACTATAGCCCCTTTTCAGGCACCCTGCATGGGCTCAATGTTTTGCCTGGGGAGGGTATACGCAAAACCCTAAGCCCGACATTCCTATACAGGGAAGTTTCCCAAAACTAGGGGAACCCCCAAAAAAGATCCCAAGATACTATAAGCCCCATGTAAAGATCTAAAGCCCAAACTCTGATCCCAAAGCCCTAAACCCTTGGCCCTTCTTGGCCTCTAAAAAAGACTCGTGAACCCTGAATCCTGGGACACGGCCTTGATAACTGAAGATCCCAAATCCTAGCCTCAAGGTTTAGGGTCTAGGATTTTAATTCTTTGGCTTCTTGCATCCAGTCAGTGTGGGTTATAGGGGTTATTAACCTACTTAGTCCCCCTGACCCTCCAAGTAAACTAAACTCTCAGCCCCAAAAGTTGGTGGTGCAGGATTCCCTCCAAAAAACGGTAAGGGGTTTAGGGTTTAGGGTTTGTAACTCTAACCCCAGGAGCTGATGATGTTGGGGACTTCTCTCAAATTCTCTAGACGTCGCCAAGTGGCTCCAAAGCGAAATCCAGAACCTCAGTCCAAACCGCTAAAAACCCTGAAATCCTAACCCCAAAGCCCTAAGACCCCTTGAAACCGTTACACCTTCAACCCATACCCTAAACCCTAAACGCTAAACCATCTACTTAACGGGGGCTATACGTCATTTAAGGAAGCCTCTGGGCTCTGTGGCGAAGTTTACGGATCTTTGCAGGCAGGTCGCGGTCGGATTTGTGTTTCGGCTTCAGGGTTTAGGGTTTAGGGTTTAGGGTTTGGGATTTAGGGTTTGGGGTTTCGGATTTAAGGTTTAGGGTTTAGGGTTTAGGGTCTGGGATTTAAGCTTGAAGGTTAGGGCTTAGGGCTGCGTATGTAGGGTTTGGTGGTCTCAGTTTAGGATGAGAGGATTGGATTCAAGGATTCCGGTCGTGGCTTCGGATGGTCTGTTTAAAGGATGTCTCAAAAATACAGGCCTCCTGATGCATGCGCCCTAAGCCCTAAACCCTGGTTGTCCAGAGTGTAGGCTTTGTCTGGTGCAGAGCCGTTAGTTTTCAGGGTTGTGACGGTATCAGTCTAGTAGCATGCGACAGGATTTTCTTATCAGGGTTCAAGGGGACTTGTTATTAGGAGTTTTCGGGCCCAAGCCAGTGCTTGGTTATACTTCTGTATTATTTTCGTTCTGGAGCGCGCAGGATACGGGGATTTCACTTCCAGGCTGGGCTGTTGCAGGTGGAGCCTTCGTATGCGTAGCTGGGACTGGGATAATGCTGTTTAGGGTTCAGGGTTTTCAGGGTCTAGGGTTTAGTGATCCATTCCACCTGAGGGATAGCTGGCTTGATGAACCAGACCCTAAACCCTAAACCCTAAACCCTAAACCCTAAGCCCTAAACCCTAAGCCCTAAAAGGGGCCTCGGAATACTCTAGCGTGGATGCTCCGATGCCGCCGCCGAAGGTTGGGGCATACCAAAGCCCTAAATGCCAAACCCGAGGGTTTAGGGTTCAGGGTGGAGGTTTTAGCCCCAAACCCCTGACCTTCAACCCTGAACCTTCAACCATAATACAAGTCCAATCCCCAGCTTGTATTCTTTGAACTCCTGATCCTAAACCCTAAACCATAATAAAACAGGGTTTAGGGTTCAAGGGTATAGGGTTTAGGGTTTGGGGGTTTAGGGTTTAGGGCTCCAACCCACAACGTGTATTCTTTGAATTCTTTCCACCCACGCAGGGAAGTGTTGGGTGCTGAGTCGATGCCGGAAGATGAGCACTTGGCCTTCTGGCTTCAATTGGGTACATTCCCCCAACCCCGAGAAGGGCTTCGTAGGGATAGCACACAAAGTAACATGGAACCCTGCAAAATATACCGTAAAGCTTACTTTCCAAGATGTTCCCAGTAGAATTCCATGTCCATCACGTACATCCCACTGCGTATCGCGCAGGCTCTGAAAGTTCAGGTTTGTGTGTTATACAGGGTTTAGGTCTCAGGCTTTAAGGCTTAAGATTTTGGTGTCTGTTTTGGGATCAAGCCTACTCGGGTGTGTGAAGTGAGATTTCTTTCTACAATGCTTCGCTTCGGGTGGGCAGCGACAACATGTTCTTCTAAGTGCATGTGAAGGGTTCCCTTGTTGATATACAGCAATGTGACCCATCTTGTCGCGTTTACGTGCTTAGGTCTAGCACTTGACGTTCCAGTTGGGGAAGAATCAGGTGATTTGCTACAGCTACAGTTCTTTTGAATGATTTCAAATAGCACTAACGTTTCTTCATGACACAGGGCCTGGGTTTTACCACCCTAAAGCCTGAGGCCCAGACCCATAGTTCCACCGTGGGACTTCCAGTATCATGGGGGCCCTGAGTGGTGCAAGATTTCCTCCATCCACCTTAAACCCTGAACCCTAACCCCCCCCAAACCCCTAAACCCTGAACCGTAAGGTTTGTGGCATTTGCATTGGATGGCCCACCGATGGCCGCGACCCTCGGGAGACGCTAGGCTGTCATTTAGGATTTAGTATAGTAGGGTAAATATATATATGTATAACATTATATGATATATTATAATATATATATATATATTATCTTATGTTTTGTATTATATAATACATATAGTATATGTTGACATCATGTATCATAATATATGTATTTCTTATATAATACATACAGTATATAATATATTATATATCATACAATAGTTATAATATATTATATGTTATATTCTGTAATACATATAGCATATAGTTTATTATTTATAATATGATATAGTATAACGTATAAAGAGATGAATAAATAAATAAAAATATATATGTAGAGGTGTGATAGGAAGAGTATAGGGGTCATGTAGGGATAATGTTAAAGAAAACGGAAACTACTATAAAAGGGTTTGGGGAGAAAAGGTATGCTGGGGCGCCTGATGCCCAAGTTCCACAGTGTGTCGGCATTACAACGCCCTAAAACCTTAAAGCCTCCTGTCGGAAAGCAAGGCACCCCCAAGACTGGATGCCAAGAATGCGGCCGCGAATTCAATGGACTAAAGCGAGAACCCATGCTTAGAATTCTTCTGAAGAGATCCCCTGCAAGCCTGCAAGCCCTCTGCTGCCCCAAACTTTCATAATTTAAGGGGTTTTTGTGTAGGGTTGAAGGATATTTTGAGAGAGCCCCAAGCGAGGACACCAGACTGGTTCCCGAGCCGTTTGCCCTCGGATGAGACCACTTGCTGGGCTGCAAATGATGACTGGTGATTTAAATACACTCTGTCCTAACGTCCTGGCACCTGCTAAAGCTGTTCATGTTTCAAGTATCCAATTACTCAGTCAGGATTACATCGAAGTTGCTAAGCAAGGGGTGCAGGGCGCATGCTTGTATGGGCTATGTGCGAGACGCTTAGAGATGATACATTTTTTGGATCATCTAGAGTTGAGTGCATAGGCAGCAGGTACGCAAAACCTATAGACTGCAAGCCCTGTGGGAGTCTGATTTATGGATCTCCTTGCGATTTGTTGGGATGAGCACCATGGTGAGTATTTCAACCCCATCATGGAAAAAGGGAACCCACATGAGCTATTGTCAACATTACCGCCATAATGGACCATCAAATGGAACAGAAAATCGAACATGACATGGAAACTGGGTGCATGTAATTTAAAGGAATATATATGTATATATATATATACACACAGGTATATGAGCTATTGTCAATACTAGGCATGTTAGGGAAGCCTGAATGGTGGACATGGGGGTCCCTTCGTACTTCAGTATAGTCCCAATACAGTCCCTGAGAAAGGAAGCCATGTACCTGAAATCACGTAGGATTTTCAGGCTGCAGCTCACATGGCGACCAAGAGCAGGCAGAAGTGCTCATGAAGACCCTTACATCTCCAGGGCAGAGTCGTACCCAGGTCGCATAGATATTTGAATAACCACTGAGAACACTGCATCCAAGCCCTTCGTTGTCCCAAGATTAGCGGCCCTTCTTTGGGGTCCCTATAGTAAGGATTATGCTCGGTTGGAGCTTATATTGGGACCCCCAAGTCATGGAAATCACTATAATTCAGCCAGTGCTGGTTGAGGAGTGTTCATGCTGTTCACAGCATCATAGCTCCCAAAAAGCGAAGCCATTGCCCGTATCGCTAAACCTTCGGCAACACAGCAGAAGTGTTGCCACAAAATCAGAATCTGACGAGGGGGTGGGGTGGTTTGAAAGAGGGCTGCTACCTTTTACAAAGTCTCCCTCAGAGTATTTTCGCCTTCTCAGGATCACCCTGCCGCACCCACTTCAAGTTTTCAACCGCCGCAGGTTTGAGTCCCAGGACCCAACGGTTCTCGTGAATGGGAGTCTTAGATCCAATTTCAGTGGTCAGCCGTAGAGCGCTGGGACCAAGGTTTAGGGTAGTGTTGAGGCTTTTGAGGGTGTAGGGCTCCTGACAGCGAGATTTTCTGTGGCTTCTTCTCGAATGTTTGTGAGTCCGCCTTCCCGAGCAACTCGAACTGGAGTTGTGCCAGCAGCGTGAAAACCTGCCCCGGGAATCCGCGCTACAAGACCCAAGCACGCTATGGCAAAGTCATGGCAAGCGACAAAAAGTACCGTCCGTTGAGCAGTCATGGTCGCAGTGGGAGCAGCAGCAGGCAGAGGAAGGGCAGCAGGGGCAGCAGTAATAGAGGGAGTAGCAGGCGCCCCACTACTACCCATGTTCCTGAACTGACGCGTATTGAAAGCTTGCCCAGAACATGGCAGACCTCACTTCTCTGGAAGGTAATCGGCTTTCGAGTATCTGTTTTCTGTAAAGCATAGCGGGAGGGGCGAGTGCGGTTGGGGGTGGGCATGGTGCTGTAAGCCAATTGGAAATCATTGGTTGCGTGCTGCCCAGCACGGCATGGAGGAGGTGGAAGTTGAGGAGTAGTAGTCGTAGCTGGCGCAGAAGATGAATTGGAGGGCCCTAGAAGTTCAACAAACATGAAAAACCTTGAGAGGCCTCCCAAATAATGTAGTCCAAATCCTAAACCCTAAGCCCTTATCCCAACCATAAGCCCTAAACCCTGAACCCTAATAGTAGCTTCCAGTCTATTTTTGGGTTATCCTTATAGAAATCTATTATTGGGTGCCATAGTATCTCCCAAATACCCTATATAACCCATTATAGTAGTTTCCATTTTGTTTTCCATTATCCCAATATAACCTTAATATATCCCCTATAATCCCTATATAAGCCCTATATAATCCCTATAATTCCTATAGTTTCCATTTTCTTTTCCATTATCCCCCCTTAAACCCTACCATCTAGATTCCCCAATATAGACCCCAATATATTATAATCCTTACTATGGGGACCCCCAAAAAGGTACCCATAATTTTGGGAAACCCCCAAATCCCATCGTAGCAAGCCATGGACGAAGTCCTTAGCTCCTTCCAGCGTGAGCTGGGTGCGGGCGGCGGCCTTACCGGGGCGCAGCTGCAGGAGCGGGCTTAGGGTTTAGGAGTCTGTAGGGTTTAGGGTTTAGGGTTTTGGGTTTAGGATTTAGGGTTTAGGATTCGGGGTTTAGGGTTTAAGGTTTAGGATTCTGGATTTAGGAGTGTAGGATTTTGGGCTTAGAGCTTAACGTTGAGGAGTCCGGGTGGATCAAGGGTTGAAAGGGAGCCCCAAACAGGACAGACTCTCTTAGGTTCCTTTCTTAGGGTGATCTGTCCTATTCGGTGGGGGTCGATGGAAACCCTAAACCCTAAACCCCAACTGAGGAGGTCAGGGGTTGGGGATTGAGGGAAGACAGTTCGTTTTGGTATCGATATTCTTGGGGCTTCGGGTTGCGGGATTTGGGTTGGCAGTTTCGTGATGGAGTTCTTAGGGTCTAGTCTCCCCAAACTAGCGCGGAACCTCGTGGGCGCTCTTTAGAAGGACCTCATGCTTTATAGAGCTTAGGGTTTAGGGTTTAGGGTTTAGGGATTCAAGATAACTTTCGGGGAGTGTATACCTCAATCCCTGCCCATTCCTTCTCGAAGAAATACGTATGTTTATCGTGACGATAGACAATCCTGGAGCCCAAGGTTCTGCATTGAACCCCGACAAGTTCCTGGGTTCCTGTACTGCATCCCCTATATTAACTCTGGATCAATATTAGGGATCCTGTTTTTTGGTGTATGGTATTCCTTATACTTATGTAAGAAGGCTACTTTTTCTTCCCGGGGAATTGTGGGCTAAGAATAAGCTTTGAATGACCCTATGTACTGGGGAACACGGGGGAGCAGTGCAGAGGCGGAGGCGGGGTGAGTAGGGGAACCTACCCTTAACCCTAAACCCTGAACCCTAAGAAAGGTTCTTGAGATTTCCAGTTAAGCAGACTCAAGAACCCAAGAGCTTTAGGCTTGCGCAGTTTTTACGGGTGTGGGGAGGCTTTAGGGTTTCCACGGTTCAGAGTTTCTAGGGCTTACGCCATGGGGTATGTAGGGTTTAGTTTTTACTAAACCTTAAATCCTACACCTTAAGCCTTAAGCCCTAAACCCTAAACCCTACATCCCAAGCTCTCCAGGACGTGCTCTTGCGCCTGGGCATCGACCCTGCGCATGTGAAGCATCTGGTGCAAGGATTTTCCGCGGAGCCCGACCAGAGGCCGCAGTGGTCCAGGGAGTTTCTAGGGGGTTTCGGGGGTTTTTGGTTTCTAGGGTTGAGGGTTTAGGGTCTAGGGTTTAGGGTTTCGTTTAAGGTCCAGGGGTTTTAGGGCTTGGGCTTTAGGATTTCTACCCTAAACCCTAAACCCTAAACCCTAAACCCTAAAGTTTCTACGTCAGGTCACTGGGGTTCACGGGTCAGGGATGCGCCCTCAGTTTTTGGGAGGTTTCGGATCTGGGGTCTGAAAGTTTTTGGTCTCTGAAATCCACAACCTAGTGACAGTCCCCCTGAAGTAGAAAGCATGTGGGGAATATGGGGATCTTATCATGGTTCTCGGAGAATTCCAGAATTCATTTGCTCAACCCTAAACCCCAAACCTTAAATACAACACCCTAAACCCTAAACCCTAAATCCGAAACCCCAAGGCTGTAAGGGGGCTATAACGGGGCTCTTGTAGAACAACATTTTATATTTTTATGGGCACCTGGGCCCAATATCAATAAAAAATGATCCTTCTTTAATGGTATTTCAACAAGAACCCAGATAAGGCAAACCCTGAACCCTAAACCCTGAACCCTAAACCCTGAATCCTAAACCCTAAACCCTAAGAGGGATTTTGGGCTTAGGGTTTGCAGGTTTTGGCGCTCAAGGCCCAAGTCTGGTGGCTGGGTGGTTATGTTTAGGTTTCGCTGAAGGAGTGCATTACACCTACGGATTAGGGTTTAGGGCTTAGGGGGTATATGGGTGGTTTTAGGGTTTAGGGTTTAGGGTGTATATGGGTGGGTTTAGGGTTTAGGGTTGGGGGTATATGGGTGGTTGTCAAAATTACGGTCCCTTTTTTGGGTACCCTAAATATTCGGTGCCGTATTATGATAGGGATCCAAAAAGTCCCATAATTTTGACAACCACCCTCATGAACTGTAGTCTAAACTCCCTAAAAGTGGTTACATAGGGGATTTTATAGGGGATTTGCTCTAGGGGTTAGTAAAGGGGATAGTCTCCATTTCATGTCCATTTTCTGTTCCATTTTATTCTCCATGATTGGGGACAATCGTCCTCAACCTTACCGAAAGACTAGCGTGGAAGCTTCGGGCTCTTGAGCGTAACTTATGTCAGCAAGGCTTTCATTTTGGAAGGCTGGATTCAGGGTTTCTAGGGTATAGAGAGCTCGAGCGAAATCAAGGCCTCAAGGACTTAAACAAGAAACCCTAAACCCTAAATCCTAAGCCCAAAAGCGTAAAGACCTAAACCCTAATCCTTAAACCGCAGTCAGTCAGTGCCCCGTGGGCTAAGGGCTACTTTGACCCTTTCGCAGCTACCTACGCTCGCCAAGCTGGCCCAAGCTAGCATGGAACTCAACTGAAGGTGATGTAGAGGCTACGGTTGACAAAGGGTTAAGGATTAAGGGTTCTACTTGCAAGGTCAGGGGGACTTAGTACGTGTGTTAAGAATCCCTATAACTTCAATAATAACCCTAGTTATCCTAATCATTAACCTACTTACTAAGTCCCCATGACCCTCCAAGTACCCCGAAGCCTCAAACTCCCAACACCTCAGTCCGGCACCTGACACCGAAACCAAAGCCCAAATCTCAAATCGATACCCTTATGAAACCCCTGTATATGTGTAGAAACCCTTTCCAGCCTTTGATGTGTCCCTATATGCCCCTACGAAGCCTACACGCGTCAATATCCCCATATATGCTAAACTCCAAGGCCTAAGCTTCACGTATATACCCCTTTAACACCCTAAACCCTCAACCCTAAACCCCCTAAACCCTAAACCCTAAACCCCCTAAACCCTGAACCTGAAGGCAAACCTTGAATTCTGAAATCCCGGAGGTTTGACTCTGGTGATTTCCTCCGCTTCCTTGAGGATGGGGGGCTTGTAGAGGGTGGGTTTAGGGTTGAGGGTTTAGAGTTTAGGGTTTAGGGTTGAGGGTTGAGGGTTGAGGGTTAGGGTTACAGATGTACAAGTATGAGGATCAGAGTTTACGGTTCCAAGGTCTTACATGCTGAAGATGCAGTGGGGGTTTCAATCTCCCACTTACTACAGGGACTACTGTAGGGTTTAGGGCTAGGATTTCGGATTGCGGGGTTTGTGGGTCATTTTTGGGTTCTGGGGTTTACAACGCATGGACCTTAGACCCTAAACCTAAACCCTAAAACCTAAACCCTAAGAGCGTAGAAGATGGTGAAAGACTTCTTCCTTGAACAGTGTGAGCCCTAAAGTGTACATCCCAGTCCGAGACGCTCCCGGGAACCCTCCCTGATAGGTAACATAGGGTTATATAGTATAGGGGTATAATATAGGCATATAGGGATAATGGAAAAGAAAAGGGAAACTACTATAGTATATTGGGGGAGGTTTGAACATCAGTTTTACTTCTTATTGCCCTTTATCCCTATCTGACCCCTGTACAGCCAGAATATCAGTTCAATATGGCCCCCAAAATTACCTTAGCTGCCAGCGAACGAGTGCACACAACAAGAATCCCCGTCACTTAAGCTGGAAACCACACCACCCTAAACCTTAAACCCCTCAATCCCAACATTCACCTCCCATCTGCTGGACCACCAGCTACTACTCCTCAATAGAATCCCCTATATAACCACCCTTTTAGCAGTTTAGACCCTAAACCTTATATAATCTTCTACAGCCTGCTTTCCATTCCCTCAACTCGGGCTGAACTCATTCTCCTGACTTCCTAATTGCTCTTAGGGAATGCAGGGCTTCGGGTGATTGCAAAGGAAACGGAACAACCGTTTAATTCAGGTTACCCTATAATCTAGGGGTCATATTAGGGGTGGGTTTAGGGTTTAGGGTTTAGTGTTTTTTACGGCTGCCATGCGGTGTTTAGGATTTAGAGTTGAGGGTTTGGGGTCTAGGGTTTAGGGTTTTAGGGTCTTCGTGTGCTGTGAGACCCGGGATACTTTTAATAGAGGTATTGCAACTGTACTTATACCAGACTTATAAGCCGAAAACCCTAAACCCCTTAACGCCTTTAAACGGTTACAAGTGGGTTATAGGTGCACTTGCAGGTATATTTTATATTCAAGTAAAGTCTGATCTTTAGGGGGTTAGGTGCTAAGGACTGAGGGTTTAAGGCTAGGGGACCAGGGCTTTCGGTTTACAGGTCAGGGTTCTAAAGTGTCAGTTCTTTCGCTCGAGGTTTGCAGAGATTAGGCATTAGGGTTCATATGGCCTCGCTTACAAAGACTGACATAAACCCTAAACCCTAAACCCTAAACCCCAAAACCTGGCCAGGAAGGCACCGAACCTTCGGCGCCTGGCAAAGCCAGCGCCGGGGAAACAGAGCTGAAGCCCTTCGACCTGTGCCTTGGCTTTGCTCTCTAATGTAGACCCTTCTTGAGAGGGATTATAATATGGTTTATAGGGTCTAGGGTTTAGAGTTTAGGGTTTAGGGGTTTAGGGGTTTAGGGTTTAGAGTTTAGGGGTTTAGGGGTTTAGGGGTTTAGGGTTTAGACCCTAGGGGTCATATTAGGGGTTATATAGGGGGTATATAGGGATAGTGGAAAAGAAAATGGAAGCTACTATGGGTATATAGGGATAGTGGAAAAGAAAATGGAAGCTATTTTTTAGGGTTTTAGACCCTAGGGGTCATTTTAGGGGTTATATAGGGGGTATATGGGGATAGTGGAAAAGAAAATGGAGGCTACTATTTAGGGTTTAGGGTTTAGGGTTTGATTAATAAACCTCCTCCTTTTAAGGGCCTTAATATTAGGATCCCTATTATAGTCCCTATTAAGGGAAGGGTGTTTATCAATTAGGGGTCTACATTACTCGTTTTGGGGCAATAGGCTGCGGTTTCAGGGTTTTAGGGTTTTAGGCGTTTAGATTTTAGGTTTTAGGGTTTAGGGTTCAGGGGTTAGGGTATAGGGTTTAGGGGTAAAGAGGGATCGAGAAAATCTTGATTTAGGGTTTAGGGGGTTTAGGGTTTACAACCTGGAGTTCTAGGCCAACTAATTAGGTACGGAAAAGGCCAAGGTACATCCAATAATGGAGAACAAAACGGACAAGAAATGCACCATGAATGGAAACTGAGGTTGTCTGGAGGCTTATAGGGTTTAGGAATTAGGTGGGCAAAAGAAAAGTTATCACCAGGTAATGTCCTGTAGTTGATTGCTAGTATGATTAAGAGTATAGAGTGCGCCACCACACCATAAACCCTAAACCGAAGAGGGATGCCAAAAGCAGTGAGGATCCGGCGTTAAGGGGTAGAGGTCCCAAAAGATGTAGGATGTGGGATTCAGAGTTTAGGATTTAGGGTTTAGTGGGTTTGGGATTTAGGTTTTGGGGCGGTTTAGGGGCAGTGTACGGCTAAGGACTTAGGAAAGAGTTTTGTGCTTTGATTGTGGGGCCTTGGGTTTGGGGCCTAGGATAGGAGGGGTCGAGATGAGGGTTCCCCCAAAAAAGGGCCTCAACGTAATATGTTCCCCTTAAGCAGATAGATTATGGTTTTGGGTATATTATGATAAGATCCCCAAATACCCCAAATTCCATCTACTTAAGGGGGACTATATGTTCCTTATACAAAGGGGCTTCCAAAAAAAGGCTTCCACAATGGCTGAAAACTCCAAAAGCTCCGCCCGAAATGCTACATACTCCAAACCTCATATACCCTACGTACCCCTTTTTTGCCCCTGTATACCCCTATAATGGCCCCTGTATATCCGTGCATGCGTTTCCGCATCAGTTTGAGCCTAGGATTGTCCTTGGCGCGGGACCTGCGGGCGTCAAGGCGGCCATTGAGGCCGTCAGTCTTTGAGGGTTTAGGGGTTCGGGATTTAGGGTGTGAGCTTTTTAGTTTATCAGGGTGTTTGAGGTTTTAGGGTTTAGGATTTCGGGTTTAAGGTCTAGGGTTTGGGTTCGTTTTTGGGATTCAGGTCTAGGGTCCGACAGTTATTGCTTAGGTACCCTAAAGCCTAAACCCTATTTGCAGGGTCAGGGGGACTTAGTAAGTAGGTTAATAACCTCTATAACCCATACAGTAACCCATTTATTGAAATTATTTACCTACTTACTAAGCCCCCAGGACCCTAAACCCTAAACCCTAACCTACTTACTAAGTCCCCATGACCCTCCAAGTAGATGGGCTTCCTTAAGCCCAAAACACACGAGCCGAGTGTTGGGGACCGGGGCTGTGGCAAAGAGCGAAGGGGTCCGCCAAAAAGTCTAATGTAGAGTTTAGGGTTTGCGGGGGTTATATAAGGGGGTATATAGGGATAGTGCAAAAGAAAATGGAAGCTACTATTTAGGGTTTAGGTTTTAGGGTTTAGAGTGTAGACCCATGATTAATCGACCCCCTTCTTTTTAAGGGCCTTAATATTGGGATCCCTATTATAGTCCCTATTAAGGGGAGGAGGGGGTTTATTGATCGGGGGATTGGGTTACCAGACATTAGGTAAAGTTGTACGGGCTTCTAGGAGATTTGGTGCTTAGGTCTTGAAAGCAGGCTCAGATTTTCTTTGAGTAGCTGTGCCCTAGCTTGAGATAGTTGTAGTAGTTATACTTATTACTTTCCCGGACATCCAAAACAGGATCTACGGGTCAATTTTTTTCAGCTTGTGTAGATTTATGTCGCGTTTACCGGACCACCTGTACCTGAGTGCCAAGTTTCCTAGCCATAAGGTCTCATGCATGGAAGACGACGCCACGAACCCCAAACCCCAAAACCGACAACCTAAAGCTGCTTCAGGCCCTGGGTTCTGGGGCCTCAAGCAGCATAACAGAACAGCTTTCAGAAGACAGTTTTAAGTTTACCCCTATTGATACGAGCTGAGCCCGAACTCCTACATCCCCAAAACCCTAAGCCCCTTAAACCCAACGCCCCAAACCCCCTAAGCCCTAAACTGAATTTTTGACATGCAGTGATTGCCTGGTCCTGGACAATCTTTAAGTACATGTAGGATTTCAGTTCCCTACGGTGCAGACATATAAGAAAAACTATTCATCTACTGCACTGCCTTGCCCCCTAGCAGTAGCTATTCGGGCAAGTCTCTTAGGCAGTTGGTGTATGGATAGCTGGTAGTATTTCATTGGGTGACTCAGGCGGAGGTACCTAGCTTGCTTTGTGGAGTAGTACGGAGGTTAGCTGCCCACTAGGGTTTGGGGTTTAGGGTTTAGGTTGAACAGCCACCCCTACTGTGGATATACAACTCCAGCATGACCTTAGTATAGTGTAAAACAACCCTAAACCCTAAACCCTAAAAAGTATGGGGTACTTAGGGCTGGGCAATTTAAAGAGCGGCCTCACTCCCCCTCACCCTAAATGGTGGTTTATATAGGGAGTAGTACCAAAATGGGCTTAAATGGGGAATTGGAATTATTCTAAGTTACACTGTTTGGTTCTTGCAGGATTTTCGGCATCCACCGCAGGACCTGGTAAATAGCGTAGGACCATCTTGAGTTGCCTTCAGTTGCATCACCCCCTACCTCCGAATGTTAAGTATGACCTGTGAGAAGTAACCTTTTAGTGGGATTCACTCTATGTAGGGTGTGGGGGTGTTCAATTTGAGGGGGAAGCCAGTATTATGAATTGGTGGGTGCTTCGCCCTAAATCTCCGACATAATCCGTGCCAATCCCCTTAGATCTCACGCCATAAGCCCTAAACCCTAAATCCGTTAGCAAAATTTTCTAATTAAGGATTGCTGCAACTCAAAAAGCCCTGAGGCTGCAAGTCGGGGATACCATGTCGGCGTTGTAGAGCCTCAGGCGCAGGGTCCAGGGTTTCAGGGTTTAGGGTTTAAGAGCTCAGTGCTTAGGGCTGAGGGTTTAGGGCTGAGGGCTTAGGGTCTAGGGCTTAGG
>CAJNIZ010010612.1:0-11747 GCA_905231905.1 Symbiodinium pilosum | reverse complement strand
ATAATAAGGACTATAATATACTGGGGTCTATATTGGGGTCCGTCTATTTTGGGAAACTACCATGTAGAGGCACATAAGTTCCACTAATGCAGAATCAAATGGGCAAGAACATTGAAGATACAATGGAAGCTGGGCGTATATTATAGCTTATGGGCGTATATATGGGCTTATAGGGCTATGTGAATTAGGCGCTTTATTTGCCATTCGGCGAGTGTCACGGGCGTTTGAAATACTGGTGAACGGATATATCTGCACGCCCTAAACCCTCCTCCACCCAATTTGAGCCATAGTCTAAACTCCTAGTATCCCCCTTAATGAGCCCTATAATACTTTCCTATTTAATCCCTTGTATATTCCCCTTGAATATGCGTCATGTGGGGATCTAATAAGATTTCAGGGGAGCCTTTCCATACGCGGGGCCTCCCATCAGCATGGCGAGCAATTGTTCAGAGAAGTGCTTGCTTGGCGGGTAGTGGCTGCGTTCCCCTAAACCCTAAGCCCTAAATCCTAAACACTAAACCCTAAACCCTGAGAACTCTTGTCATAAAGGCGGTTAGCAAGACATGGGGGGGAACTCAATCCCTGTAGTAGTCTCTGCACCAAACCCTAAACCTCCTAAAAACTAAACACTAAACCTTCAGACGCCGTAAGGTCGGCCCCATCACATTCCTTCATTCCGCACGTACAGGTTCCGGGTAATGAAAAGCCAATTGTAACTTGACTAGGGTTTAGGGTTTAAGGCTTAAGGTTTAGGGTTTCGGGTTTACAGCCCAGTCCTAAGACCCTTGGGTATTTGAATTGGGTTTCTGATTCGGTTTCTGATTCAGTTATAAGTACCAATTCTACCTGGGTTACAATTATCCAGAACCTTCAAGAAGAAGACTTTCATGCCTCAGTTTTCATTTCATTTTCTTTTTCATTTGATGGGGTAGAAGAGAACATTACCCTGAAAGAGTCCTTGTATAATCCTTCTACAAACCTTGTAAAATCCATTTTTGATGGCCCCGACGTAGTCCCAATATTATCCGAATTTATGCCTAGATAACCCGCTAGTAACTTTAACGCCATTCCCTTGAATGGGTTATGATTGCTATGACCCCTCAAGCCCCATATACTCCATTTCATTTCCATGTTCTTTTCCGTGCTCAAAATGCCAAGCAAGTAGCCACAACAGTAAAAAGGGATGGCAGGCTTTTGGACTGGTGCAGCAGATTACTGACCCTGAGCCCTAAACCGTGATCAACCGCTAAACCCTAAACCCTTCGGCCGGCCGCTGACGCTGCAGCTGTTTCAGCGACTGAACCTAGAATGTAGGACCATCAACCGGAAGCCCTACCACCTTAAACCCTAAACCCGAAGCCCTAAACCCTAAACCTTAAACCCCTGATGTCGTTCAAGTTGGAGCCATAGATTCCTAGGCGCCATTATATGGTGATAGGGTTTCGGGTTTAGCCTGGGGTCCTCTGCCATAATACTCGGCCCCAGGTGCTCTCCAAACCTAGTAGGTCTAGGGCTTAGGATTTAGGGCCTAAAGATCCCGATATTGAGCAAAATGAAATGGACGCTGGAACCATGTAGGGTATGTTAGAGGATAGGGATTACTACCAATATCATGGTGCTAGATTCCTGGTAGACTTGTAGTGCAGGGTACCTGACAAGGACCTCAGCATGATATTGTTAGTTACTTAGGCTCTTACACTAACCCTACTGCCCACACAACAGCAGGGCGTGAGTTGTACGCTTTCATACATACAAATACTATAGTAGTACAATTCCCAAGGCATAAGGTACTTAGGGTCATGCAGGATTTTGTCATCACACCTCAGTTTGCTTAACATCAGCCTACACCCCTCTACCCTCAATCCAAAACCCTGAAGCCCTACATCCCCTGAGCCTCGGGCGTATGCATGTACGTCGCTGGTCGCAACTTAGCGTTTAGGGTTTAGAGTTGTAGAGATGTTGTGTGTTTCTGTGTGCTAAAGCCATTGCCCCTCTCCCAAAATGGGAAAATGCCAATTTCACAACTACTAGGATCCTATAGTTTCGTATAGCTACTATTGCACGCACCTTCTTGTGGTCTTATATAAGACTCATAGATAAGACTCATGTTTCGTACTATGCTTGCCTGGGATCTTCCCTCCAGCCTAAACCCTTAACCCTAGATCCTCAAGCCTAAATCCTAAACCTTATGCTAAGTTTCCTATTCATATGGGTAGTTCCTAAACTTAGGAGATAGAGTATGAGGTATTGGGGGATCTTATTTTAATATACCCAAGGCCAGATTCTATCTACTTAAGGCGGACTATACTCCCCGAAAAGTTTACGAAAACTGCCTGCATTGGGCTATACGGAGCCTCGAGCCTGAAAGGAACTTGAAGGAGTCATAGTTTAAACTCCTTAAAAGGGGGTATCTAGGGGATTATATAGGGGACTACTATGTGGGTCATAGGGGATTATATAGGGGACTACTGCGTGGGTTATTAAGGGGGATCCTCAGAGTTTAGGCTATAGCTCAACTGATGGTTTCCAAGAATCAGGGGTCCTTCTAGGATTGTCATACGCTTTGGTCTATTGGGTTTAGGGTTGAAGGTTTAGGGCAATACATTGTGTCTGTATATTGAGGCTATTTGGAGCCCTGGGGTTTTTGGAGGTAAGCCCTAAACCTGTGAGCTTTGTGTTTAGCTTAGTGCCATACGAGAGGGAGACGAAATCTGCCCAGGGGTTCATTGAGGGGTTAGGGTTTGAGTTTAAAGTTTGAGTTTCACAGGATTCGTGGTTTGGGGCTTAGGGTATGGGGTGCGGGGCTTGAGGTTCAGAGTTAAGCATTTTGGGTTTAAGGTTACAGGGTTTGAGATTTAGGGGTTCAGGGTTTAGTGTATAGTGCTAAGGGCTTGCGGTTTGGGGTTTGATCATTGTTTGTGTTCCGCTGGAAGATCCAAGTACTATGAACAGCCCATACCTGCCCACATATCATGTTCCTCAGCTACCCCTCGGTACCCTGAACCCTAAACCTTGCTATGGACCGGCCTTGCCATGTTCAAGTACTGTAGAAGCCTGACCATGCCCTCAGAGGGGCGTATACAAGCTCTACGGGTTATAGAATGGGTTAGGGTAGAAGCCTGCTTACCTAGATTCAATGGAGAACCACATGCAAAACACAACGGAACATTTGATTTTACACGATCTTACGACGATTTTGCACAAACCCTAGAAACCCTAATCCCCAAAACCCCAAACCTTAGTTTCAAAACCCTAAGCCATAAACCTTAATCCCAAAATCCAAAACCCTCAACTTTAATCCCCGAACCCAAAACCTTAAACCCTAATCTCCTCCTGTATGGAGACTGAGGGTCGGAAGGAGTTGGCGTGCAGGGAATTCAAAGCCTTCTTCCAGGACCCTTTCCGCAGGTGTCTGGTTTAGGGTTTAGAGTGAGTGAAGTCAGTTAATGAGGAGTACAGGGGTATAGGCTTTGGGAAGGGGTCTAAGACCGTATGCAGGGTTCCGGTTTGCAGGGCTTGCGCTAGTGATTGCCCAGAATGGAGAAGAAAATAGCATGGACCATGAAATGGAAGCTGGAATAGACCGTGTTTTGGTATGGTGTTTAGTGTAGAGGCCTCAATCATCTCAAGCACCATTGCTAAATCATCATTGTACACCTGCAATATCCACCAACACCCTATTCTAGCTGTATTGGGCCCCTGCATGAAAGTATGGACGTCAACTTGAGTCTGGGAAGGTTCTCGAGGTTCTGGGAATGTTTAGGGGTGCTTGCTGGCATTCTAAGCTTGGAGATGTATGTATGTATGTATGTATGTATGTCTGCATATGTATATGTAACATAGATGTGTGTAGAATGCAGATTATGTGTGCATGTAGGATTTTGCAGTTTCAGTTGAGGGGCCAACAGTTTATGAGTACTCTTAACCCTAAACCCTAAACCCTAAACCCTAAACCCTAAACCCTAAACCCTAAACCCTAAACCCCAAACCTCCATGACCAGCTGCAAAGGGGTCATTCCTGAACCATCCTCCACGGTGGCGCTGAGCGCCTGCCCGCTTTGATGAGATACTGTGACGCAGATGACAGGTTTAGGGTTCAAGATTCAGGGTTCAGGGTTTAGGGTTTAGGGGTGATATCCGGTTGAGATATGTTTGAGGTACCCTACCCTAAGGGTCTATGTACCCAATAGTTGAGGACTTGGGCTTTGGGTAATAGTAAATATAGTACAGCTTTTGGGTAAGTATATGATTATTGGGTACTTGGATCCTTAGGGCTATACAATAATCATGCACGGAATCTGCTGGTATTTTTTAGGGGTGTTGGAGTATGCAGACGTGCTGAGCGTGGCCAGAAAATGAAGAAAACAGAGCAGCTCGTTTAGGGTTTAGGGTTTAGGGCTTCACGGATGCTGTGTCAATTTGATGGCTTCCAGAGCAGATTAAACCAGGAGCCACCTTTTTCCAAGCTAACATGCAGTCCAATATGAGCTATTGTCTCAACTCCTTAAAGGGGGTTATATAGGGTTTAGGGTTTAGGGTCTACACTCCTGAAAGGTGGTTATCTTGGGAATGATATAGGGGAGCTTTATAGAGCTTTTAAAGGGGATGCTAGGAGTGTAGACTATAGCTCCTTGGAATTTTCAGTTTTTGGGTAGCATGACCCCACGGAACTAGCAAGGCAAGCATGTTTATTGTAGGCCTAGCGGGATTACACATGTGGCCCCTTCAGAATGACAGGGGCCAGAGGTTCCATGTTAGTTCAAGAGACAGTAGCAAGCCCGACCTGCATGGCGTGAGGTTGTTCAGCGTGCTGAGCCGGAGCTACACGTGGAAGCAGAAGAACCTCCTCGCTGCCTTTATGCAGCCCCCTTTGCATGTCCTGGAAATCCCTCCAGTCACTCGCCACCCCGGTCGCCACCCAGGAAACATGACCCTGCGAAAGCACCAGCTTGCCATCTCCAGCGCCGTGCGGCTGCAGCCGCTTTAGAGCGCCATCGGCGAGGGAGGCTCACGCAGTTCCTGCAGAGCCCAGGACACCCGCGCAGACGCCGGGCCAAAGAGGAGGACATCAGCGAACCTTTCTGGAGCTGGCGCGCTGCAAGCTTCCAACCTAGAACCTACATGTGCTATAGCCTAAGCTCCTTGGGTGGGTTATATAGAGGATTATATAAAGGGCTATATAATTTAGGGTTTTGGGTTTAGGGTCTAAAGCTCTCAAAGGGTGTTATATAGGGGATAATTATAGAGCCCGCGTCGGCTGGCAGGGCGCGGAGCACACGAATAGGTCATGCTATGTAGTTCACACGGGGGGCTTAGGGTCGAGGGAGTAACGGAGGCAAGCCTCACTTCAGATGTGTTTGTTGCATGCCTGTTTCAGCATTCAGGCAGGGTTTGGCTGTGCTTGGTCGGCAGGGTTTGGCTGTGCTTGGTCCATCAGCCTCTAGAGAGGGAGTTCGCAAGCTTTGAGAGCCGCAACCGTAGAACCGGCCTCAAGGAGCAGGGCTGCGTTTCAATGTCGGAAATTGTATGTCCCCAAGTGCATTTCGCCGCTACTGCCCGGATCCTGAATTTTTCCTGACCATAAAAGAAGCCGGTCGACATACACAGGGCCAGAAGGCAGACCCGCCACGTAGCAGAATCCGGAGTGTACAGCATCTCGTGTCTCCTTCACATCATCCACATAGCGGGTGAGAAGAGCTATCTGTTTGAGAGTTGGGAGGTTTGTTATTCGCTTGAACTCCTAAAAACCATACTAAGCCAACTGTGGCGTACCGAAGCCTGAACCTGGGGCGAGGCTGGAATTTCACGTGGGATGTTCGGGCTGGACTAGGCCACCCGCCATTGGGGGGGAGGGGGTTGCCCGGCAGGGGAGGTGCGCTGCAAAGGGGAGTAGAGGGGGTGTTAGAGGGTTCCAAACGCCCTGAGGCTGGACAGCCTCGGCGAATATAGGGGAGGATAGGGGGTACAAGGAGTTTAGACTATAGCTCACATGCTGCTCTATGCCGCAAAATGACCTCATATCATTTCGTGTAGACACATAGAAGTCGTTTTCCCCTGATGCAGCCAGCCCTGCAGTGGGTCACAGTTGAAGCGTGTTTAACTGTCGTATGCTGTTAAGACACAACAAAGAAACACAAGCTCGGATTCTGAACAAAATCTCGAAAAGAAACCTTCGTCCCTAAACGCCAGGAAGCCCTAGACCCTAAACCCTAAACCTGAAACCCTCATCTTTAAGCCGGAAACCCTAGGCCCTAAACCCTACTAATCCCTAAGCCCGCAACCCTAAACCCTCAATCATCCTCACCTCGACAGCCTGCAATCTTCGGAGGATATCGAGAGCTGGATTCTGCCCCTTCGCCAATCCTTGATGTGGCTGGGGTTTAGGGTTTAGGGGTTTAGGGTTTAGGGTTTAAGGGTTTAGGGTTTGGGGTTTAGGGTTACGCTCTCACGGGGATGTACCGGGTCTGGGAGATATAGCGATCTATAGGGATATGTAGGGATATATGGGGAATATGAGGAAATAAAAGGGTCTGGAGGGATATGTAAGCGTATATGGTATAAACAGGGGGTTACTGGGGATGTAATTAGAGGTATCGATGGGCATATGTAGGGATAATTTGGGCTTAGGGATTAGGGTTATGCAGTTTCCCTTCCCTCAACTGAAACTGACGTGTGGCCTGGAAAAAGTGATGGATAAAGAATGGGAAGGCTTATGGGGTTACTGATACTTTTCGGTTAGGGTTTAAGGTTTAGCATAAGCCGCATATAATCCCAACCTACCACCCACTGGGAGTGTCCCTGAATCGGGTTCCGTGCATTTTATTGGGGTGTACTTATTCATACTTCTTTGGGAATTGGGGCGTGGTGAGGGCTTGGAAAGACGCAAGATGATTTATTTTCTGTTTTGTGTTGGGGTGCTATCCCTATTTATGATTACAAACCCCATATGTCCCTACATATCCTTATATAACCCCTATATAGTCCTTATTAATCCCGATATAATATTCATATTTAGGGTTAAGAGTTGCTGTTGATGCGACAAATTCCTGCATGACTTTAGTATGCTGTGCTACCAGAATTCCTCAGGCCCATCCCCCTATAGCAATAGCCCCTATCTATGGAAATCATGGTGCCTTAATATACCTACAATAGCCCCTTGTGGTAGCCATTGCTGCATGGGGGATTGACCCAAATATTTCCCAAGTTATAAGGTACCTGGGGCCATGCAGGATTTTGGTACCAACCGTAAGGGTTTAGGACCTAGTTGCGAATACAAGGGAAATGGGTTAGCCGCAACTAGACCCCTCCAACTGTCATATGTCTATCATCGTGTCCTAAGTTACCGTAAACCTTAAAGCCCTAAACCCTCAACATTGTAGTCTCTATAGTAGCCCCTGCGTCACCCGACACAGTCATACCCGCAACAGTTCCTGCAAGCTGCTCTAGGGTTTAGGGTCAAGATAGCTGAAGTTGGGTTTTGATTATGGTTTCTGGTGAGTGTACATTGACGGGTGTACATATGTCTGTCCAAGTTGGCGGATGATGGAAATTGGTTAATGAGACCCCAAACCCTAAAGTCTTTAGCGTTTAGGGTTCAGGGTTTGGGGTTCAGGGTCTAGGGTTTAGGGTCCCACCATAACTACACTCCCCCAGACTGACATAAGATCCCACCTTCGCCCCCTCAAGGTGGCTGTCGTCTCTCTTTTTTTTGGTGGGTTCCATGCAAGCTTGGATATGAGTAACTTTGTGCATCCTTTCATGTCGCTATGAAGGTTACAACCCTAAACCCTAAACCCTAAACATGCCAAGTTCATCTCAGGCCCTCGTCACAAACCTCAAGCCGAGCAGTAGAAGCCCGGAACCTGAAACATTGCTATTCCGAAATCCTGTGGAGTTTAAGGCATAGGGTTTAGGGCTTAGGGTTTAAGTTCACGGTGAAGGGCACCGTGAAGGGTATTAATTCAGAGAAACAAGTTGATGAAGGCTTTTTTTTTTTTATAAATGAGTTTTCCTAGTATATTCCATTTTCTGTCTGTTTGTTGTTGCTTTTGCCGTTCTAAAGGAGTTTCAGGAATTGCTAAAGTCTTTTTTTCATACCCGAGACTTGCTGGCAAATCCGTAAAACAGCCCTCCGACAAACAATTATGGTGATCGACCCTAATTATTTGAAACAGCTCAAGCACCAAGACCAGCAAACCCTCAGCCCTATACCCCCAAACCTCAAACCCTAAAGGAGACTAGCCCTAAACCCCTCAACCCTAAACCCTAAACCCTATAAACCTACTCCAGGGTGCCAAGCCTCAAATCCGAAGCATGAAGCCCTAACTATAGCCCTGAAGCTTCAAACTTCACAGCTCCAAGACCTTAAACAAGCCCCCCAGCACCACACCCTAAACTTAAGACCCTCATGTAGAAGCGAGAATGATTGCTAATGTTATCCCCTTGCAACCCTTATAGCAGCACAGTAGAGAAACCCAAATCCCAATAGCCCCGAAAACCCTAAACAGTATACTTTTGGCCCTAAACCCTAAAACCGCCAAAGCCTTAAACCCCTGCTTCCTAATCCCCCCTCAAAGCGGTAGATCCTATACCTTAAACCCTTTAAACTCCCCAAAGCCTTGAAAAACCTTAAGCCTTAAAACCCACAAGCCTAAGAGCCAAGAACCCTAAATCTTAAACCCTAAGCCCTAACAGGCCCTAACCTTAAACCCTAAACACTAAACTTTAAGCCTTAAACCTTGAATCTTAAACCCTTAAACCCTAAACCTTAAACCCTAAACCCTAAACCTTAAATCCTAAACCCTGAACCCTAAACCCTGAATCCTAAATCCTAAATCCTAAACCCTAAGCCCTAAAATCCATTTTTTTCAGGTCGAGCTCAGATCTCCCTGCGACAAAGCTCTTCCCCCTTCCTGGGCGGAGCTTTGGATCTTCTTGTGTAGTGACTGTTTAGTGTTTAGGGCTTAGGGTTTAGCGTCTAGGATTTAGGGTTCAGGGTTTGTAGTGTAGTGGGAGTGTGTGTAGAACAACGGAATGGACCGAAAGTGCAAACGACTCCTTCTCACTTAGGGTTTGGGTTTTACAGCTAAGTAGGAGAATGGAGGACAAAATGGAAAATCACATGAAACATGAAAAATGACATGGATCCCCTTGAATGTATTACAGGCGTCAAATAGGGGTTAGGGTCGCCCCATTCTAGTTGACTTGAACAGGGCCCATACATTGCAATCCATTCATACGCCTACCAAGGCCCGTTCCCATTTCATTATCAATTTTCCTTTATTTGGCTCGCCAATATTCAAAAGCACCTACTGTAACCACAAAGCCTAGCCCCTACACGACCTGTTTAACCCTAAACCCTAAGCCACGTGGCTTTGAACCCCTAAACCCTAAACCCTGAATAAGCGCAGTGCTCAGGCTTAAGTATATGACTTTGCTACTTCCAGTCCAAGACCCACGAGCCCTGAAACCAAAAACCTTCTACAGTCCCCCTTAAGTAGATAGAATATGGTGTATGTGAGGATCATATTCTGATATAGGTGAATTCCATATTCTATCTACCTAGGGGGGACTATAAGCGCACGACCTTCGAGGATCACTCTCCAAGACATCCGCTCGCGCCCCGTTTGCAACAGATGCCGGCGGCCTCACAGGGAACTCATAGTTCGGTGATGTGGGGGTTTCCCAAAATTAAGGCTACCTTTTTTGGGGGGTCCCCATATTAAGGACTATAATATTTTGGGGTCCATATTGGGGTCCCCCTATTCAGGGAAACTACTATATATGACGCGACAGAGTTTTTAGTGTCTTAGCACCAGAATTTCCAAGGTCTTAGGTAGTTAGGATCATCGAGGAATTTTGAGATCAACCACACTGTCGCATCCATCATGTAGCGTTCCCCATATGGGGTTCCATTTATTGGGTTCCATTTGGGAAGTCCCCATGATCAGAACCATAGTTCATTGTTGTCGAAAGCGGGCGCTCCTTTTTTAGAGGAACTAGAAACTCCCATATCGTGTAGGTGGACCCTCCACCCTGCCATAGTGATATTATAAGAATATACGAAGACCCTACTATAATTACCACTATCTCTTTTTGTCACTATTACAGGGTGGGGGGTCCTCCTACCCCATATCCTTAAGGGGTGTCAGCGACATCTTAGGGATATGGCGGAAGGTTCTCTGGATCCTGGAGGAGACTGCAACCTTAGACTTAGAAACCCCAAACCCTAAACCGCAAGCCTGAAGCGAAACCCTAAGCCCTAGCCCTGAACCCTAAACCCCAAGCCCTAAACCTTAAACTTTAATCCTAAGCCCTAAACCCTAAACCCTACATCCTAAATCCTAAGCCCTAAACTCTAAACCCTACATCCTAAAACCCCAAGCCCTCAACCCTGAACCCTGAAACAGCAAATCCCTGACCCGATTCGCAACGAGCAACCCGGGATGACTTCGATCCCCCCCCAAAAGGATGCAGGATTTTAGGGTTTTAGGGGTTTAGGGTGTAGGGTTTAAGGTTTAAGGTTTAGGGTTGAGGGTTTGAGGGTTTTAGGGTTTAGGACTTTTAGGGTTCTAGGGTTTAGGTTTCCCTTACTTCGGCCCTGCATTTGAGTTTGGGGAATCCATGATGCGCGCATTGCCCCATGAGTATATTAAGAGTCTCACAATGCCATAGAATGAACCCTTTTTCGCCCACGCTAAACCCGCTAATTTTTTGAAGTCTCCATTTTCTTTTCCATCTATCCCCGAGTGCAGACCGAGGTACATCAATGCTACAAAGAAACACCGCCTGCTCCAGTTCAAAGAAGAGTCTGGAAATCGTGTGGAGGTCTGATTTTGGGTGGACTTGGTTCAGGGTAATATAAATATGTTATATACCTGTATGCATATGTATAGATACACATTCATACAGCCCACTCATAAGGGCTATATAGCTAAAACCTATACGCCTTTGTACATCCCTACAAATCCAGATTCCAATTCATTTTCCACTTTCTTTTCCCTTTGATTCTCCATTATTGGGTGTTATTTGATAACTGCCTTGAATCTCCAAGCCTAAACCCTAAACCCTAAACCCGCTTTGGGAGGCCGCAAACTTTGAGATCGTAAACCTGAAGAAGCTACGTGGGGTCTAGGGCGTAGGACTTGGGGCCAGGTGGACTTAGTAAGTGTGGGAAAATCTGGCAAATGCTTACTGTAAACTATATAATAGCTAACTAAATTCATCAACATCATGAAGCTACCCTAAACCGTACACCCTAAACACTAAACCCTGCAACCCTAAACCCGAAACCCTGACCCTAGAAGCGGTGTTTTAGGTCTTAGGCTGTAGGCTTCCGGTTTGGGGCTTAGCGTTTCTTTGACCTTCAACGTGCAGAGTTCATTCTGGCAAACCTTCCCCTCAGCCGCTCCATGAAATTATTTTGAAGTTTCTCCCACACCCTAAAACCTCAAACCCTAAACCCTCAACCCTAAAACCCTAAACCCTCAACCCTAAAACCCTAAAACCCTAAAACCCTAAAACCCTAAAACCCTAAAACCCTCAACCCTAAAAGCCTAAACCATAAACCCTAAACCCCAGTATCTCCAACACCTTCATTTAGCATCCAAAGTTCCTTGTCAGCTGCCTAGCTCCAGAGACTCGAGTCCATGGTTACAAACCAATTCTCCTCAAAAGTCGGGTGTAATTAGGGTTGAGGGTTTTGGGTTTTAGGGTTGAGGGTTTCAGGGTTTTAAGGTTTAGAGTTT
>CAJNIZ010010611.1:0-11970 GCA_905231905.1 Symbiodinium pilosum | reverse complement strand
TTTTTTCTTAGGCGCGGCTGAAAGGATTCCCCACAGCCACGCCAAGGAAAAAAAAAAAAGTCCGGGGGCCCGGAGGCGAACTTTTTCCCTAGGCACGGCTGCAAAGGATTTGGCTGGCCGCGGCTGGAAGGATTCTTTGAAAGCCGAGGATTCCGAATAAAATTCCGAGGACGCTCCACGCGCCAGCGTTCCAACGCACCGAAAACAACGAGACAGTAGCCACTTACGCCCATAATTTCGAGGACGCTCCACGCGCCAGGGTCAAGATGCGCCTAAAACAACAAGAGGGTCGCCACTAACGCCCAGAATTTCGAGCAGAGGTAGGCTACTAAGGGATCCACCCCATCCCCTGCTAAACTGGTACGTTAAGGAACCAAGGAACCTAAAGGAAGTGGATCACCTGCCACCCTGTAATAGTGGTATAATAGGAATATGACAGGAGCCCCAATATAATCCTTTTTAACCCCTTACTGCCACTATAGCCCTAAACCCTTTTATTGTCACAATAATTATAACCCTAAACCTTTTTTTTTATCCCCTATTGTCACTACAACTAGAACCCTCAACACTTTTTTATCCCCTATCGTCACTACAATTATAACCCTCAACACCTTTTTATCCCCTATTGTCACTACAATTATAACCCTCAACACTTGTTTTAACCCCTATTGTCACTACGATTATAACCCTAAACACTTTTTATCCCTTATTGTCACTATTACTGGGTGTGGGGTCCACCTAAACAATTCGCTTCGATGGATGCTCAGCATCCTGCACCCTAAACCCTGAACCCCCCTGAGTACCCTTGAACCTTGGGAATGATGGTTTAGGGTTTAAGCTTCGGCGCTTAGGGTTTAGGGTTTATGGTTTGGGGCTTGGAATGATGGTATTACAGTATAAGTTCCTTCAAGCAATTTTGTCTCAGCAGTATCCCTGTAGCCCCCTCAGAGGGACGGCTTCGTCAAGTTTAAGCACCAAGACCCAAAACCTCAAGTGTGGAATAGCTAGAAACCGTCCCCACCCAGTAATAGTGACTACAAGGGATAATGTAGGGTGTAGGGTTTAGGGTTAATAAGGGATAAAAGGACTATATTACCCAACCCAAAACTCCGCCAACAACCTCAGGGCATGAACTCTACACAAGTCCTATAACCCCTATGCCCTTAAGCTCAGCATGGACCCCTATAGAAGTCCTAGAACCATAAACTGCAAGCCTTAGACCTTAAACCGTAGACCCTAAGCCCGCCCAAGCCCTAAATCCCACAACCTAGACTCTAAACCCTATACCCTAGTTGGGTTTAGGGTTTAGGGTGTAGGACCCTAAACCTGCAACCCCAATCCCTAAACCCTAAAGCCTGACCCCTAGGCCCCGCACCCTGAACCCTAAACCTTAAACCCCAGGCACAAGCTCATTAGCTTCAAGCCCGACCTTTGCGGCAACTGCAAAGCTTCGGAAGCCTTGCCTCAAAGGTGTGGCAGTTAAGGGTTTTGGGTTTAAGGTTTAGGGATGCTACAAAGGGCTTTATAGGACCTAGGGATTGGGGTGTTGGGTCTAGGATTTAGGGATCCTACAAAGGTGTTATAAGGGCTCGGTGTTGGGATTGAGGGTTTAGGGCTTGTACTTACAAATTGTATGGGGTTCAAGTCCGGAGTTGTGAGCGAATGTTGGCCGGGTTTTGTGCGAGTCCGTTCTAAGCTTTGCCCCTTAAACTTTGTATATGTCAGGGCTTGAGGATTTAGGGTTTGGAGTGTAGGGCTCTAGCTATCCCCTGTTTTGAAACTACTTGCTAAATCCGCCTGACCCTCCAAGTACTGCCCCAGACCTTTAAGAGTTGAGTAATAGAATTTGGGTCATTCCTCCTTACGGTAACAGTTACCACAAGAAATATTAGGAGTCATAACTAGGAGTTTAGACTATGGCTCATGCGGGGCTACGAAGGACAGTTCTTAAAGCCTATGAAAGCAACGATTTGTTTTATCGGGTTTAGGGTTGAGGGATCCTACATCTAGGATTTCGGTTTTAATGAGGGTTTAGGACAGGATACTTGGAGTAAAAAGGGACCTTAGCATTTATGCTGACAAGAGGGATGACTACGGATGTTATAACTCTTCCCCCGAATATTAAACAATGTCCCCCCTCCCCCCGTCCCCTTACACAGAATAACTCTGGGCCCGTAAAATTAGTGAACATTAGGGTGGTTTTTATTGCAAGAATTAGATAGGGCTTTCTCTGCCTTTAAAGGTCTTTTAAACTCCATGCAAAATCAATAACTATCTAACTAAATCATTTAGTAAATCACCTCAATTAGTACTTGCATTTATCATCATTTGATATTACTTAATTAAATAGCCAATTAGACAAATAGATGATAATTCCAGAACCCCCCCCCCATCATTACGCGTCCCATTTGAAAGTACTGTTGCCTTTTAAATCTGCTCTTCTGCATTTTTGCGTGCCTGAACTTATGTTTTTAAAAGCTGTGTGTTTTAATATCCAGGGAAACGATTAGGCGCATGGTCTAAACCCTAAACCCTAAACCGTGGTTCATAGGGGCTTATTGACCTCATTACTAAGTCAAGGAGGTTACAGTGCTTTTGACTTACCCAGGGGGTCCATGTACCCAATAATTGGGTACTTGGGATTTGGGTAATAGTAATTTAGGTATAGGTTTTGGGTAAGTATATGATAATCAGCTACTTGGACCCTTAGGGTGACTTATTTCTTGATAAACCCTAGAGCGGCAATGCAAATCCCCAAACCCTAGACGCTCCATTGTAGATCTCTTACCCTCCAAGTGTTACTGTACGTACCCCATAGTCTAAACTCTTGATAGCCCCCTTCATAACCCCTATAATAGTCCTCTAGATAAAGCCCGATATGAGCCATAGTCTAAACTCCTATAATAGTATCGCCCTTAATAAACCCTATGATAGTCCCCTCTATAATCCCTTATATAACCCACCTTTAAGGAGTTTAGACTATAGTACATATAACCCCGTTTAAGGAATTTAGACACCTAAACCATAAACCTCATAAAGTGCCCTTAAAGGTGGCTCATATTTGACCCCTGAATTGCACAGCATCGGCTCACCCCGGGTCTGCCCCGTGAAATCCTCGAACCACGTTTGCAACGCTTAGGGTTTAGGGTTAAGGCTTCAGGGTTCAGGGTTTACAGTTCGGGCTTAGTGTTAGGGTTCAAGGTTTGGGGCTTAGGGTTCGGGGTTTACGGCTTAGGGCACTTGCGCTTTTAGCCTCCTGCCCTCGAAGCCCAGGTACCCATATAATAGGTCCTTAGGTTACAGATAATATAAAACTATATAGGGTCTTAAGGACAGGAACCGAATATATAGGTAACTGGGCTTCTAGGGCTGGGTATGACAAGCAGGAAGCCCGAACACTTCAAGTCACAAGAGCCAGGCTCAAGCCCGCCAAGTAGCTATATCAGACTATAGTCACCCCCCTTAATAGCCCCTATAATACTCCCCTAGATAAACCCCTATATAACCCCCTTCTAGGAGTTTAGACTGTAGCTCATATGAATGAAACTATAGGATACTACTTGCTCATAACTCGGGATCTTCCCTGCCTTCTGAGAAGCCCGGAAGACATCGTAAGGAAGTTGTAGACCCTAAACCCTACACCCAAACCCTAAACTCTAAACCCTATACCCTAAACTCTAAACCCCAACCCAGAGACTTGTAACCTACTCACAAAGTACCCTTAGCATTCAAGTAGTGAGTAGTTTGAGTGAAAAGGCCCCAAAGCCGTAGGACACCTGGATGGCAACCTACATGAAAGGCCTTTGAATTAAGGACATTCCTTCCTGCCCCAGCTGATGTGAAAATTTCCCCTCCCTTACATATTAAGCACCCCTTTTCATCATTTAAGTACCCCCCCAAAACCCTAAACCTAAAATCCAAGTCCTGCTGCCCAATACATGCGCAACTTACGAGGAACGCTTACTACCTAGCGGGTGGAGGATGCTCAATATTGGGGAAAGGGTTTAGGGTCTAGTGTTTATAGTCCCCCTTAAGTAGATGAATATGGCTTTGGGAATATTATAATAGGATTCTCATATGCCCCATATTCTATCTAACCCTAAACCCTAAACCTTAAACCTTAAACCTTAAACCCTAAACCCTAAACCCTAAACCCTATACCTATAGAGTTTTGGTAGGGAGCGGAAGTGAAGTAGTGCAAGGCGGCCGCATGGCTGGAGCCATCGGAAAGGTATCGTGGACGGCTTGACAGGAGAGTGTTGGGCTCACCTGACAAACTCCCGAGCTGGCATACTTTTCATATGTATATATATGGGGGTTTCCCAAAATTAGGGATACCTTTTTGGAGGCCCCTATAATAAGGATTAAAGTATTTTGGGGTCTATATTGGGTCCCCTTATTTAGGGAAACTATCATATATGTTTATATGCGCACCTATATATATATACATATAAGCCATTGAATAATACAATAGGGGGCAGTTTTATGATCAGGGGGGTGGGGACGTCAAATATGGGGGGCAAGGAGCTTATACGGAACTCCCACCTTTCTCTGAGGCCGGTGCCCACCCTTGCAGCTGTTCGCCGCAACGAGGCCTCGGAGTTTTTTTTGGCAGACTTGGTTTACTTTCTGGACGTTAGTAGGGAATCTGAGCATCCATTATGATCATTATACCGGGACCATATAGGATTGACTATATTCCGTTATTCAATACTAAGCCCCAGTAAGTTCAGGGTTAAGCGTTCAGCGTATGAGATTTTGGAGCTTTAGGGGTCCGGGATCTAGGAGTCAATGGCTCTAGGATTGAGTTGTTCTGGCGTGTTGCATCCTTGCTACGGGGCCCCTTCTTGGTGGACACCCTCAAACATACACATCCCTCTATTGCCCCACGCATCCCCCAAACCCTAAACCCTGATCCCTAAACCCTACACCCCATGGCTGTGTCCCCTATATTTCACCCTCAAGGGCCCCCTTTTTTGGGAACCTCATATATTCACTCTCCGTATGCATTTTAATCCAGGGCCCCTCGTACAAGCCCCAGAAGTTTAGGGCGCAAAGCGTAAGTTTTCAGTGGAATGAGCTTGAAGTGAATGCTGTTGCACCAGTGTGCCCCTAACCCAAGACCTAGAAGCGAAGTAAAAGTAGCGTGAATCCTCTTACTTGCTTATACCAAAGCTTTGGGACGCGCGGAGCCTCTGGTAGAGCTTACGTCGCTGATTTGCTACTGTCACTGGAGTTCCTGGACTAGATCTTGCCAGTATGCCCACACGCTAGAAACCATGGTAGTATTCGTACTTGAAGTCATCTGTCCATCAACCACATGCTGTCACAAATGCACCCATCGCCTGTCCTGTGCTCCTTTACTTCCTACTCTAAGTAGGACAGGAAAGCTGATGAGGGCTGAGGGAAAAAGCTTTGCGTGTTAAAACCTGCACAATGCCTAGACCCCCCCAAGTACCGTCTAGCGCACCCAAACACGTATACAAATGCCTTAAACAAGCATCCTGTCATGGGCTGCAGCCTGAATCCACTAGTGTACGCTAGTACATAAGCATATTACAAGAACTGTGCTAGCCAACAGTCGAAAGGGGTTGTAGATCCCAAAATGTGTTCTCACCGCCAAAATCTGAACGCTGAACAGCAAAGCCTAAACCCCTAAACCTCAAACCCTCTGAGGCCTAAACAATAAAGAATGTTTTCCTACCTACCGGCCTACCTACCTACCTGCGGACCTACAGATTCTGAAAATTAAGCTCTACCATTCCTGGCTTTACACCAGCAAGTTGAAGTGTGGGAGCTTCCGAAAATGGTGGGGGTCTCTTTGGGGGTCCCTATACTAAGACTATAGGATGCTGGAATATATGTATATATATGTATTTATATATTGGGGCCGCCGATTTCTAACAACAGCAAAAATAAAAATCCTTCCGGAGGAGCGCGCACCCAAAAAAGTGGAAATTCCCACAGTTCGAGGTTAACAGTTTGCCTAGGGATCCGAGTATAGGGATAGTATCTACATTGGGCCCTAAAGTCTGTAAATATTGCCTTCATTGGGCCATTTGGATCCCTAGGTTTTAGTGATTGAGGCTGCATCCCAGACGAAGTGCCCTGAGCCCCCCACGCATGGCAAATCTGCAAGATAGTGCCATCTTGCTTCGGCCGACAGAGTCAACAACAGCACTACGCAAGGGAATATTCAGGGTTTAAGGTTTCCATGTACTACAAACATGGAAGCTGACACTGTTGATACTAAAAACGCTGTATAATACTCTTGACTACCGTAGTTCCAAAGGTATGAGGTACTTACGGGCTTTAGGTCATGCTGGGATTGTTATGATCCACCGCATGGTCCCCTTCCAAGAGCCGCAGTCTTCTCATAGCCCTCATGGGTTTTCATGTTAGCTTGGGTGCATAATGAGTATACGCAATTGAGCCCAGTCCTATATGGTAATTTCCCTAAATTTAGGTACCCCAATATAGACCCCAATATATTACAGTCCTTATTATGGGGACCCCCAAAGTGGTACCCCTAATTTATACTAATTTTGGCAACCCCCCATATACTGTGGCATACAATCCACACGAAGTTCTTTTTGGGGCTCGATGCGTAGTTGCGTAGACTGAAGGCTGGAATCAGACCTGACTTGTGGCCTGGGAAGGTCAGCAACTCCATAATATAGTCCCCCTTAAGTAGATAGAATATGGGGTATATGGGGGCCTTATTCTAATATACTATTCGATCCACTTAAGGGGGACTATAATCTGAGTAGGCGATGTCCTGCGCTGTAGAAGTGTTTAAGGTTCAGGGTAAGCAAGGT
This sequence comes from Symbiodinium pilosum, assembly GCA_905231905.1. Classification (NCBI taxonomy): domain Eukaryota; class Dinophyceae; order Suessiales; family Symbiodiniaceae; genus Symbiodinium; species Symbiodinium pilosum. Next base: position 5,152 of record CAJNIZ010010611.1, on the reverse strand, counting down.
ACTTGTGGCATGATTCAGGGGCACCTATGAGCCTGCAAGTAACACGCACCGCATCCCTCAGTATTAGTGCAACTGAAACCCTAATGGGGGATATAGAGGTTGTATAGGGGCTATATAGGGATAATGGAAAAGATAATGGAAACTACTATTTAAGTTAGGGTTTAGGGTTTAGGGTTTAAGCCATAGTCAGCAGCACTGCACAGGTTGCATGCTGTCCCTCCCCCACTCAGTGACAGCTGGATAATAGATACAAAAACTTGTATATGGCCTTTGATAGTTCCCCTATTGTGGTTTCAACAACTTGCATACGGTAGTTCGCAGCAATGTGTAGCGCGCGGCCTCAATTAATTTGCCCTGAGGAACTTGTAACCTGAGCGTCTTGGATCAAACCCCCACCCTGAACCCGAAACCCTAAGTCATAGAATAGCCCTTAAGTAGCGAACCCCAAACGAAAGGTTACAAACCTTTGACTGCAGGAACTCCTGGTAACAACTTGTGTGCGTGTCAGGGTTTAGGGTTCAGGGTTTGGGGTTTGGGGTTCAGGATTTAGGGTTCAGGGTTCACGGCTTAGGGCCCGGTATCCATTGAGAGCTTCAGCTTGGGTTTTGATGAGCACTTCAGGCCCTGGGCCCGGCCTTTGGGTTTGGGGGTTTAGAGCCCCTTTTTAAGGCCAACGATGCTAATGTATTTCCCCGAAGTAACCGAAGCCTGGGCCAACTAATGTAATCCCCCGCGGTGAATCAAGCCTGGCAACAATTTTTCTCATAGTTTAGAGTGGTACTATGTTGGAAATTTGATATCATTAGCTGGGGTGGGGGTTTTATGATTTGAGTATGCATGCTGGAAATGATCACGTGCCGCCACGTCAAATACTCAAACATCTTGAGGGCCTCAACTTTCTCAACGTTGATACAACCCCTGGTCAACGCAGGGAACATTTGTTGTTTTGATTTTGGGGATGCGGGCGGTGGTGGGCAGAAGGGGAGACCCTAAACCTTAAAGTTAGTGCCCCTTGTAAGGGCACCAGCCTGGGTGGCTCCAGAAGGTTAGCCGCACTAACTTAGGTTTAGGGTTTCAGGGTTGATGTTGTTGGGCCAAGTGCTGCCGAAGAAGATGCCCCCCAAATGCCAAAAGCATACTGTTGATGCAAGAGGGGTTCAAGCCCTGAACCCTACGCCCTGAACCCTATATACAACCTAAAGCCTGAATCCTAAACCCCTAAACCTTGAACCCTAAACCCTGGACCCTCAACCCTAAATTTTAGGTCAGTCTCCCCTTTAGCAATAGCTCCTTAATATGAAGTTAATAAGGCCCCAATATTCCTAGAATAGTCCCTTGTGGTGCCCATTACTTGGTGGGGAATTGACTCAACCTAAATTCCTAAACGCATGAGCTTTTTGGCCACCTGGCTCTGAGCGCTTGCTGGGTTGCGAAAGGCCTGAAGCGTATGCTAGCTTGCAACATCCACTTATGGCCAGTAGGCAATCAAGGGGGAAAACTGTATGTATGTATGCATTATGTATGCATGTATGTATGTATGTATGTATGCATGCATGCATGCATGCACGCATGCATGAGTGTATGCATGCATGCATGCATGCATGCATGCATGTATGTAGTTATGCAGTGCTTAGGGTTTAGGATTGGGAATAAAGATGCGCCATATATAGGGGTTATCTAATAGATTCCCTGATTCCCTACTAACCACCAGTAAGAACAACTCTACCTGCTGTTCAGATTTGTGTGCACTCAGGGCCTACAGGGGCTTCAGTGAAAGTGGCGGAATGGGTCCCTAAAAGGCTGTCTCCATGTGAGCCATAGTCTAAACTCCTAGTATTTTCCTTAATAAGCCCCTTGATACTGAACTATATAACCCCCTATCTAACCCCTTTAAGGAGGTCAGACTACAGCTCATATGATCCACTCTTTTGGTTCTTGGGGTACCATGAAACATTATATTCCAGGGGTAACCCTATTTCGTGAATCTTGCATCTGGAAACCCTCTATTCCTCTGGGCCCTAAACTCTAGTAGCCTTGGCCAGCCTTTACCGTTGTAACAACTCTTACACAAACATGTGCACACGGCGTGTGAGAGCTTCGCTGGTAAGACTCGAGGCCCTGCCGTGCCGCGAAAATACACACCCGGTCTATGTGTTCCCTACTTTGCACTACCTGCAAGAAACATGGTACGGGGTTCCCAACCAAGATTAGAACACGATTACTTCCTGTGCAGCAACAGACTTCTGCCAGACGCAGCCCACAGGAATTGTGGATGAATATCCTGCAATTTGCAGGTGCGACATGCATGAAGCGTTCCCACCATCATTCCCTTTGGGCTGACATAGGATTTACCCAAGGGCTCCTATGTCGTTATTTTCCAGGTTTGTTATGTTTTTTGGTGAGGGGTCTTAATATACTACCCAAAAAGGAACTACATAAGAGATTCTGGGAACCCGTAAACCCTACACCCCAAACCCTAAACCCTAGGGTTCAGGGTTAGAACTTACAAGTTCAGATGTGTTGCCTAGACCACGGACTAATACGGACTACATGTGTCAAGCAATACATGTTTTGACATCCCTGCAGCTCTTTGGGTTTAGGGTTTAGGGATTTAGGGTTTAGGGATTTAGGGTTTAGGGATTAGGGTTTAGGGAGTAGGGTTCAGGGTTTAGGGATTTAGGGTTCAGGAAACCGCATGACGTACTACATACACATCCATCTGATTGGAAGCTAGTTCAAATTCCTCAACAGCAACCCAGCCATAGCAAGGGGTGGCACCTGGGAGCCTTTAATTGAACTTTTCTTGCGGGTTAGGGTTCAAGGTTCTAGGCTTAGGGGTCTTAATATACTACCCAGGCCAGCAACCCAGCAACCCGAAACGCTAAACCCGAAACCCTGAAATTCAGGGGGTTTGGGGTTTAGGGTTCAAGGGTTTAGGTCTGAGGTTCTGGGGTTTGGGGTGTAGAGGTCCCCTGAACCCTAAACTCATGGGTTCAACTAGTACCCCCCTCTATACTACCCCCCCTAGGTTCCCGCCTTAATTGACCTTAATTAGGCTTTTCTATCCCTATATAACCTTAATTAAGGGGGGAACCTAGGGGGGGTAGTATAAGGGGGAGGGTACTAGTTGAACCCATGATAAACCCTAAACCTCTCAACCCTAACTCGTAAACCCTAATCATCCAAGGCAAATGATGAGTTGCTAAATTACCAGATGGGAAAACCGCGTCTTGAAGAATAGCTGCCCAGAATTCCCCTACAGGCATAATAGGGTTTGGGGCTTGGGGCTTAGTAGCCTTCAACCCCACAAAAAACCGCTGTACAGCAGATTATTCTGCGTATTTGGGAGGTCGAGGTAGTAATAAAAGCGAAGCAGCCTCGGAAACACTGTGGGCTTATAGGGTTCAGGGAAATATTATACGACAGATATGGAGTATATGGGGATCATGGAAAAGAAAACGGAAACTACTATTTAGGATTCAGGGTTTAGGGTTCTAGGGCAAGATGTTGGTAACTCGTTTGAAGCCACGAACCATGAATCTTGCATCAGCCTGTAAGATCTCGCAATGCACTGGCATGGCCACTACAAGGACACGCAGTATGTCATTAGGGACCCCACCCCGTAGTGGGGAGTACTTGACCTTGTGGCGGTCTGGTCTGGGGCAGTCTCAGAGGTGGAGGAGGGTACTTAAGTGTAATGTAGACCCCTGATTAATAAACTCCCTCCCCTTAATAGGGATTATAATAAGAATCCTAGTATTTAGGCCCTTGAAAGGAAGGGTTTATTAATCATGGGTCTACCTTATTAAGTATTCTCATGATGTTGGTTACGATGGTTCTTGGTCACTATTGAACACGATTTGCATTTTGTAATATGCGCTAGGAATCGGAAGCACGTTGTGTAAAGTAGCAAAGCAGGAACCGGCGTTTCTCTGCTCATACTTCATGCTACCTCTAGAGCTCTTAAACCTTAGCCTGCCGCAGGGGAACTGCAAAAGTCATAATCTGCCAAAGTTGTCGTAAAGTCCCACCTCTTTTGTTTAAGCCAGCGAGAGAAGGATGGTGGTGCTAGCACATTATCTGCGCCTCCTTTGCCGTCGGTTCCGTTTGGAAGCAGTGTCATGGCATGGGAAGAGCCGAAAATGTCAGGTACCAACAAACCTTTTGGGGTGGAGTATATCAAGATTACTCTAGGATTAATTTCTTGAGAATGGTATCAGAGTGTTTTAAGCACTGTTCCAAAATGCTGCACCCCCCGTTCCTCCATGACAGCAACGGCAAAGGAGCGGAAACCTCCCATTATCTGAGCGCCAGCGGTTGGGCGCCTATGAACTGAAAATCTCAATATGAGCCATAGTCTAAACTCCTAGTATCGCCCTAAATAACCCCTGTAAAAGTCCCTTATGTAATCCGCTTAAATGAATCCCCTTCAAGGAGTTTAGACTATAGCTCATATGACGCCTTGGCGCTGCAGAGAGCCCATGTTCAGGACTGGTGGTTGCTTAGTAGCAAACCCTAAGGGTCCAAGTACCTAACAATCATATACTTACCCAAAACCTGTACTATAATTGCTATTAATTACCCAAAACCCAAGTACCTAATTATTGGGTACATGGACTCTCTGGGAAATAAATAGGAATATTCGGCTCAGGGACGAAATTACCAAGGATTTTCAGGAACGGCTATCAGGGTCCAATCCCCATGGTGGATGCTCAAAATCCTGCAGGAATCTGAATACCTCGTAGCTTGAGATTCCACAATTATAGGATAGTAAGGTCATGCAGGAGCTTTAGCATCAACAGTATGGCCTATTCCCTACTAAACACCAGTAAGGTTCAACAAGCAGTCTTGCGACCATGTTGGGAATGATACTCAGCATGCCTTCCCAAGTAGAATCACAAAGCCCGGAACCTTACCCAAGGGGTCCCCAGTACCCATATAAGGAGTACTGACCCAAAAAAGAAGGGAAGTTCCTCTACCTAGATCGCATAACGTCTTTTGGGAGGCTATGGACCATAGAAAGAATGACGCAATCCTGAAAGACAGGCTGCGCAGGGTCTAGGATACTGGTATTACGAGGGTCCTGGTCTATAATCCAACCGTAAACCCTAAATCCTAAACCCTAAGCCCGAAACCCTAACCCCAAACCCTA
>CAJNIZ010010608.1:0-11038 GCA_905231905.1 Symbiodinium pilosum | reverse complement strand
ATCCTAATATCTATATCCAAAAAAAATATTCGTCTTCGAATTATATAGGAACGTCAGAGCATCTATATCCAAATCATAATAACGTTCGTATTCGAATTACGTAGGATCGCCAGAATATCTATATCTAAAATATGATTCCGTTCCTATTCCAAGAATATTTGCTCTCCAGAATATCTTCATCTAAATCTTAATAATATTGGAATTCGAATTGCGTAGCTCCGTCAGGTCATCTATAATTCCGTTCCTGCTCCAAGAATATATATTGATCAATATATCTATCTCCAAATCATAATTATATCTATCTTGGAATTATATAAGAAGATCAGAATATCTATGCCTAATTCCCAAAAATGATCGTATTTGAATTGCGTATTTCCGTCAGAATATCTATGCCCAAAATATAATTCCGTTCCTATTCCAAGAATATATATTGATCCCAATATCTATATCCAAAAAATATATTCGTCTTCGAATTGCATAGGAGCGCTAGAGCATCTATATCCAAATTATAATATCATTCGTATTCGAATTACGTAGGGTCGCCAGATCTATATCCAAAATATGATTCTATTTCTATTTCAAGAGCATATGCTATCTAGAATATCTATATCTAGATCATAAGAACTTATATATTCGAATTGCATAATTCCGTTAGATCATCTATAATTTCGTTCTTGCTCCAAGAATATATGTTGATCAGAATATCTATCTCCAACTCATAATTAGATCCGTCTTAGAATTATGAAGGAATATCAGAGAATCTATATCTAAATCATAAAACTGATCGTATTCGAATTGCGTAGGACCGCCAGATCATTTATATCTAAAAAATATTTCCGTTCCTATTCCAAGAATATATATTGATCCTAATATCTATATCCAAAAAAATATTCGTCTTCGAATTATATAGGAACGTCAGAGCATCTATATCCAAATCATAATAACGTTCGTATTCGAATTACGTAGGATCGCCAGAATATCTATATCTAAAATATAATTTCGATCCTATTCCAAGAGCATTCGCAGGATATAGCATCTATGACCAAATCATAAGAACGTTCGTATTCGAATTGCGCAGGACCGCCAGAGCATCTATATCAAAATCATAATTCTCTTCGTATTTGAAGATTATTGATTCAAATAAGCATTTCGCCTAGGCGAAACGCTATCTTTTAATAAGAATCGGGTGCGATTTCTCCGGCGGCGGGATATATATATATAGGAAGCTGAATATCGTCTTCAATATTCTCTTTGTTTAATTGTGGAGGCTCGCACCGATACCGAATTCGCCAAGAGGGTGGCCTTGCGCGTGATGCCCGCGGACACTCACCGAATCTGTGTAAATGTACACGCACGCAAATTCATTAGAACGTACGTATATACATATATGTTCATACGTACACACATACAACCATGCATGCATACATACTTACACACATATCTGTACATGGCATATGCACTGCCGTTCAGGATCAGCTAAAGCATCTTGCCATACTCAGCATGTGATGTTATAAATACAGATACGAACATATGTATATGTATATACATATTTATACCCGTGTGCATGTGTGTGGACCCCCATGTCCACACGGGTTTCCGTGACTTTTACCTTGATATTCCTTCCTCTCCTCCCCTCCTTGTGTGTCCATGTGTGCAATCATGCTCAAATTGCACCGTAATCATGTCTTATTCACTTGAGCAATAGATAAAATGAATTCCAGAGATGTCGGATGACGACATCAAAAGACTGCAGCAGGCATTAGACACGGAGAACCGTCAGCGTCATGACAGACGCATCTTCCAGTCATTCAGCAAGGAGTGCATACATGCAGGCCAAGATTGTGACGATGATGAAATTTCAGACTTCTCGGAAGAAAGCCCAGGAGAATTTGCCGGAGCCATCAGTCAAGGAATCCACAAAAAGATGCATAGCCTCCAAGGTTGCCAGGAGAGATTGATTAGAAAAGCCCTCCAGACCTGGCAACCCGCAAAACGGAGCCGCAGTTTTGCCGTTTCACTCAAGAAACCGATTTCATGCATCACCATCCATTGAGAAAATGCAGGGGGCGCAAGGGACAATGCAAGTCTTGCGCCAACGAAGACACCTGCATTTGTCCGTGATGGGAGTTGGGACGCCAACTCCTGTACCTGCCAAACGGTGATATCGTTTCCATCTCTTTCTATGCCGTATAGTTCCGGAGTGTTGCTGTTCCCACTAGTACCGTGTAGTTACCAGTATTCTAGGGTGAGTGTGCCAGCAATGCCGAGGTAGGCATTGAAAACCAGCGCAACACTGTGCATCCAGACCAAATCTTCAAATAGTTGGCATGTACCTGGCGTTACGTTGACATCAGTTGGTATAGTTCATGAGCTTGAGATTACATGTGCCCTTGTGGCTTTCCCAGTGTGTCCGGGTGCGCATTCTGTCAAAGGGCGTACTCCTAGCAGCTTGACTGCTAGACTAGTTGGCAAGTTGGAATCAGTTGGTACAGTTTTGAGCACCGTTGGCAGCTGTTTGACGTTGGCATTTACCCATCAAGTTGGCATTATTGGCATTAATGTTGGCATCTCATGGAGTAATGTTGGCATCTTCCGGGTCAATGTTTCCTGATTGGTTTCGTGTTTTCTTTCCCTTGTTTTTCGCTTCTTTTGTACCGACCTCATCATAGCTGAGATTGTACCAGCCATGAGCAACTTCTTGTTTTGGAGCAGGGATAGCGCTGACACGGCTGCTATCGCAAAGGCCCTGGCAACAGCAAATGTTGATCCAGCGCGGATCACAACTCACCCTACAATTGAAGAACTTCCCTGCAGTGGGATGGAGATTTGCAGGGTTGCAACAACCCCAAGCAGTGTCAGCCCATTGCCTGCCACTAACCTGGCAGATCTTCGTGCTACCCTGCCCACCCCACGACCTAGCAGCAATGCTTCCTCAGGTGGATCTCTTCCGTCAAGTGCAGGTGTGATTCGCAGTGCGCATGTTAGGCCATCTTCTGTGCCGCTGAGCAGACCTTTTGCTTCACATCTGTTTGCACGTCTTAGAAGAGCTGGTGCCCGACCCACCTCTGCCCCTAGCACAGGAACGCGGAGTCGGTCCCGCAGTCGGACCAGGATGCCCACACCTCCAGCAAGAGATGGCCGGAATTTTGCAGGAACCGCACCTACCGCGACCGTCCTGCCGACACCCTCCGACAGTGCTTCTGCACAAGTTGCCAGTGCCGTTGCCACTGCTGTGCCCGCATCTCCACCCCCTGCAGCTGCCGCGACATTCAACCCCTACCCAGTCCATCCGTTGGTTCCGGATAACTCTGCTGGGACCTCAAGCTTTACCAGTCAGACAGTCAATCTTGCAAGTGCATGCTATCCATTTGCCAGTGCTGCATTTGTCTCACCCAGTCTAGGAGATTCAAGTCTCAGCGCGTCAATCAGCCAAGTGTATGCAGTCAGCCAGCCATTACACACATCAGATGTCAGCAGTGCTGCACCAACTCAATTTCAGCAAGGTAATCTCCCTACGGGGTTTGTCAGTGGACTTCCCACTTCTTCTGCAGTGATTGGACAAGTTAGGCATCAAGGGATCTCGCCAGTTATTACTGGCTTCTCTTTATCACCTGGACTCTCACATGACCAGGGCACAGCGCAGGCTCCTGACAACCTGCGAACAACTGCAGAACACATCCCCTCGCCTCCCCCGGCGCCTGCACATGGCTTTGGGTTAGGCGCCCCTGCCCCACCTCCTCCCCCCTTTCCCCCCATTTCTGGGTCAGTTGGTAGTGATCGGCTTGGTGCGTAGCAGCCTGAGACTCCACCGAAGCAGCCACCCCGCTTTCGTCCACGCCCGCCCCCTCATCTAGCACAGATCTGCCGAAGCAATGCACCTCCGTAGCACCTGCCAAGGCAGAGCCCATCATTGCTGATCTTAGTGTGCCTGCAAGTAGCGTTGGACATGTCATCAAGAAAGACGGCCGTTCAGTCAGGGAGAGCGCGGTAGTGGATCCAGTGCAATTTTCTGCAAGTGCAGCTGCTGTTTCAAGTAGTGACCCCCAAGCTGTTCACCTAGTCCTTCAAGCCAAGAGAGGACAGCTCACTAAAAGCAGCATGAACCAACTCCTAGACCAAGATTCTCTTCAGAGTGAGCTTGCAGACCATTGGTCCTTACCTGATACCCAGGCCCTGAAATACTTCCAGGGAAGAGCTGCTTGGTTGGCAGCCGAAACCGCAAAATGGCCTCTGGTTGACCGTGACGAATTCACGGCCTGCATGGCATACTTCTTGAGACTGGTTCATAGGCCCCCAAATGCCCAAAACAGTTTCGATATCCAACAAGACATCTTGCTGACTTTTTGTCAGGCCATCGTGACCACCCGGTTTTCCATACCCGGTCGCCTTTCGCAAACCTGGCCAGAGTTGGGTACATAACAACAAGGTCATTTGGGAATTAGAGACGTCGGCCTTTCCGGGTCCGCGGGTGCGTGTTAAGTCCGGCTCTGATGCCGTGTACCGTTGGTTCCACGATAGGACGCAGTCCACATTAATCGGAATCTGTAAATGCGGGAGGATGCTCCGGACTTGCAACGAAACCATCGGTTGTCGTAGCAATCAGACTGCTTACGGCTTTTTCTGGAGAGCATGCTACGAGTCTGATCAGAGGTCCATGGCACAGATTGTCTCAACGTTGACATTCCATTCTAAAAATCCGACCGGAACGCGCATCAGTGGAACCCTGTGCACAACGCACCACAAGTCCGAATTTGCTGAGATGCAACACGAAGCACAACAACTCAAAACATTCGAACTTGTGAAGTCGGTCAGCAAGGACAAGAGGTGAGCGGTGCGTGAATCAGCAGCTCGAATCACGCGGTTCTACTTGACCTCAGCTGCGAGGGATATATCGGAAGATTGGGGATCGAACTGGAGCGAAGTGCTCAACACCGGGCCCAGCCAGGAAAACATGACTCTTGACGAATTCTTCTAGTGCATCGTTCGAGCAGAAAAGAGAAGTCTGCCTCAGAGCACAGAGTTTCACATGTCGTTTAATGCATACATGAACAACTGTCTGCCTGCATCAGTTACATGAGAGCATGTGCATCATGTCTTGTTTCACCCACTTTGTTTCACCAACGCTGTGCAGGCTGCTGCCATTGTCATCAAGTGTACATGCAGTGTATGGATCCGGAACCACCATACGGTCCGCCCCAAGACGGAATATGTACTTCCACGATGGTAGCTACATCACGCGTCCGGAGAACACCCACCAATTCCGCGCACAACCGCCACCTCCCGGTCTGTATGATTGGGTACACAATGCACCTGACCATATCCTTAAAGAACTGGTGGAAATGGTGGAAGCTGAACTTCGGGCCCGAGCCCAGCAGCGCCGTAAAAAGCAAGAACGCAACTACCCGCCGAGAGTTTGTCAAAGATTGTGTGGAATGCCCGGGTGCCGCTGGCAATGCGAGTGGATCTCGTATGATGTTCAGTCAGCCATGAATCACCATGTCTGTCAATGGCACAGATGCAGAGATCATTGGCATGAGCGAAGTGCATTCCTGCTGCACCAGTACATGTTCAGTAGCCTCCACAGTGCGTACATGTCCAGTTTAGGTAATCTAGCCCGAAAATGCCATCCAAGCTTCACTGTCTCACTGTCTCACCGTTTCACCTTTTCACCTTTTCACCTTTTCACCCTGCACTGTTACCTGTATCGATTGGTCGCAAATTGTGAGAGAATCACCTGCCCTGTTTGATGCATGTCTTTCTATTGTCAACCTCTTGCTCATTTCCTTCCTTGCTTGATGTTGCTAGCTCTTGGTTCGAGTGACAAGCTTCCTGCGAATCCTTTCTCCTGATCAAACCCATCATGTCTTGGTACAGTTGGAACTCATCCAGCTGGGGGCCATCAGACTGGTCGCAAAGTTCTCAGAGTTGGCAGTATGATGACACGTGGGAAGATTCTGAGTACGCTTATCAGAGATCATGGTATCCTGAAAAACGTGCTGCATCCCACCAAGAATCCCCTGTCACACCCAAGAAGGCCCGCACAGAATTGCCTGTCCGTGATGATTGGACCCGCAGCCCTTCCGGAAAACCCTGGATGCAACCACTAGGGCAACCAGAACCTCCCTCCTTCCCCCCCCAGTCTTGGGTGAAAGCTGAAGGTTTCCATGACACTAACTATGTTGCACGTAGACAGTTGCCCAGCCAAATTCACAGCACGTCCTGGTCCCGGAAGTCAGGACTTGCAGGACTTCCCCCCCTGACAGTCCCAGTCAGCAGCATTTGCGTTAAAGGGCAGGAGAATGTCAGCTTCCGTTGGCTGGCACATGGTGAGTTCACTTCCGTTATCTTTGGACGCAACATTAAAGAGACAGTGCTTGCTCAGAAAGAGCTTCAGAAGGTTCGCGCCCTTCATGTGGACCTGGATGTCCTGGCCAATCATATGTTTGTCGGTGAATTCAAACATTCACCCAACACTAGCACTCCTGAAAAGAAAGGAGAGCTGATGGATCTTCTTGCCACCAAGATGGTTCAGACATTGCAAAGCAACATGACCCCTGAGTTAGTCAAGCAGGCCCAAACCATTCAAGCGTTGGAGCAGCAAGCGTTGCAGCAAAGGCATTGTCCCAGTCTCTGCCAATGCTGCCCCAAGTGCACTTCCCCATAATGCTCCTGCTGCTGCACCCGCCGAACCCGCTGTCGATGCCTTTCATGCTGCCCCACCGGTGGATTTTGAGCCTCCTCCCACCCGCCCTCTTAAGAAAGCATCACCGAGCAAATACAAGGCTGCAGCAGTTAACACATGGATTCAGAAACCTGCTTTGAGTGATGAGAAGAAAGTTCAACTCGCAGGAGCCATCGACCGCATCACGGTCAAGACTCTGTCAAAGGACATCAGGAAGAACCTGAAAGACAGAGCCGCCGACTATGGCCCAACTCACGAAGTCCCGGCTAGCATGAAAGACCCAGAACTGGTCAAATGTGTGCTTGCCGCGGTTGCACTTTCTTCATGAATCTTGATCGCCTGCGACAGTGATGACTTTCGAAAAGATTACAAGACGATGAATGAATGGTGTTCCATCCTCAGTGATGTGCTGACCTTTTCTGCTGCCCTTTGTAATCACCCCTGGACATATCTTCCTACAGCAATTCGCAGTGCTCTGCTACTTTTGAGAAGTCATATCTTGATTGTCTGCTTGCTTCGCATGGCATCTCACTCGGCATTTCGAGACAAGTGGATTGCTCGATTACGCGAGTCAGGAGTTACTGACTTCAGCACTCTGAAGCGCAGATTTCAAGCCACCTGCGTTGTGTCTGTTTACATCCAGCTGGATCTTCACCATTTGAACAGGTTTTCCAAGAAGTCCAGACATTTCTGTGTTGGCAGCACTACATGTTCTTTCTTCAAGCGCCATGACAGTCGTCTTCGTAAGCTAAAAGAGGTAATGCAAGGTCAGCTAGTTGCAGCAGAGCCCAGTCTTCGGTTTTGGCTCCATACCAGCAGCTTTGACCACTTTGTGGGAGTCCCCTTGTTCGTTGACGCATGTTCTCGTGATGTACGACTTCGGGAACTACAACTAATCTCTAAGTGGCAGCCTTTGCTCAACTTTCCTTTTTGCAAGGACATCAGTATGAAACTGCTCGGCATTAAGATTCGCTCCACCCAGCATGCACATCGGCAAGATTCTCAGCCAAGTCGACTGCATAAGCGCATCCGTCAGGCCCTGTGTCTTAAGTGGTTCCCTTTGCAAGCAATTGCCAAGACCCAAACGCCCATGGGATGTTTCTGGACAGTGCTTCATCGTTTGTCAGGCAGCATCAAAGATGCATTCCATGTGCAGGCCTTTCTATTGCCCAGGTCAGTATCAGCCATTCAGCTGGTTGCATTGTTTCGATTAGCTAAGAATCTAGATGAACCTTGGCGTAGTAAGGTCAGAGGGATTCTGCAGCGCATTTTTAGGAAGAAAGGCGTCGCAACGCCTGCGAGCAATCGTCCTTTGAAGATTCCTCTCCTTGCTCACCCCTCCTTTACACGCAATGTGAAGCAGTGGTTGCGCAATCACATTTCGCAGTTCCCTGGTGCCATTCTCCCATTACACTTGCCTTTCTGTGTTGTTGTGGGAACTGCCCACACCTCAATTAAGAGCCATTTGCATAACTTTCGAAGGTTCATGCGGGAATGGGCTGATGACCCGGACAGACAGCCCGCCTGCCAGTGTCACAATCTTTCAAAAGCTTTTTCACGTGTTTCAAACATAGATGGACATGTTGCAGCATCAGTCAGTGAGCTTGCATTACCGCCCCATGTTCTTGACATGCTCTCCTTTTCCGCTTCCTCCCAAATTTACCCTGGCCTTGAACATTTTGTTTGGACCTCTTTTGATCTTGTGCTAAAATGGGCCAAGCATCATAAAATCTCACTGCGTGCTGATCAGTGTCTTGAATTTGTGAATGATCAATGGCCTCTGCACCTGCATTCAGTTAGCAATGCAGCGTTTACCTGGACAGAGATTGTTCGAATCAAGAAGTTGTTGAAAAATGTGGCGGTACATTGCCAGGATCATCAGCCGGACCACCTAAAAATCTTTTGCCCTATTATGTATTGGAAAGGACTCAGGAACACGTTCCTGGACAGCAATGTCTTCAACCGCTGCTCTGTTACAGCTGATGAAGCTCTTCAGGAGTTGCCTAAAGTAATTGGTAGCCTGAAAAGCAAGTACCCCTGGGCCTTTGATCTCAACTGCAAGCTCCCTTACGGGTACACTCTGCTAAAAGAAACGAAAAATTGGCTCACTGGTCACAGTATCGTTGCCTACCGTGCAACCCCCCTTGCACTGGCACTAAAAGCTTGCGCAACTTTGGTTGATGCCATCGTCCCCATTGCATTCCCAGAAGGCTTGGATGTGAAGCACAATGTTAAACTTTGGACCTGATTGCATTCGTTCATGCATAGGATTGACACCGACATGACAGTGGACACCTTTCGAGTGTTCAACGATGATATTGTAGGTTTTTTAACAGTCTGCCCCAATCTCGCATTCAACAAGCTTGCAAGCTTATGCTTGATCGGTATCAAGCCAAGCACAAACCTGGCGATGCCATCTCCATGTCAGTTGACCTTACAACACAGCAAAAAGAGTTCCGCGTCTTCAGAGGCAAGTCGTATTGCAAACAAGTGTTCTGGCAATATATTCCCGAATTTGTGCGAATTGCATTTGAAGTTTTTTTTCTTCGAGTGCATGGGCATTGTCTTTCAGCAAAGCAGAGGTGCCACCATTGGAAATCAGCTTAGTCCTGCGCTTTGCGGACTCACAGTTGCAGCTGGGGAACAGATGTGGGACGAGTCTTTTCAGCTGTTTGTGTCCTCCCACCGCCACCTAGTTTTCTTATCGCGGTATGTGGACAACAGGTTCACCATATTGCCTGAGTCCTTTGCGACGCTAAGTTTGTTGATCTTGACTTTTATCAACCACCTGTTCAAATTGAGGAAGCGGGTGACCTGCATTTTTTGGGATTCAATGTGTCAGTGCCGGATAGGAAGATCAGCTACATGCAACCTGACAAGATATGGCAGATCCGGGACCCAAAAGGTGCATCCACACATTCCACGCTGTATTCAGGCTTTAAGTCCAGGCTTATTGCAATTGTCCGGCACACGTGGCCTATACAAGATGTCCGACCGTCCGTCAGGCAACTAGTGAGGTTCTATGTGCAGCATGGATATGACGTACAACAACTCCGTGCAATTGAAGCCAAGACACTTGCCAAGCTTGACAAACTTTGTTTGCCTTTCGAGTGAAGCAGTCCTTGATGAACAATCGTCTCTGCAATTCAGTTTTCTTGTCTGTTCCAAACGCAGCTTTTCTGACCAATTCTTTTGTAGCTCCCTAGTGCCGTGCTAACATGAGTGCTCAAGATCCTAGACTTGATCCACTGGGCAGCCTTAGATAGTGGATGGACACTGTTCGAGATGAACTACAAGTCATTGGAAGAGACCTGTCCTGTGTCATTGCTCGGGAATGAGAGGGCTACTACATCCAACAAAACAACTTGATTCCATGCAGTGCCGGATCAGAGACACGCAGCAATCTTTAGCAGAGGTTGAGATCAATCTGCAAGGGCTCCATGCTCGTCTCACCCGCATTGAATGCCACCTTCAAGAAGTTCCACGCACTGCAAGATGTTTGGCAGCTGACCTAGTGCATGAGGTACCGGATACTCAAGAGGCCGACACACAACCTTTTGAGATTTCCAATCCGTACAAAACGAGACGGATGTAGACAAGCCCACATCAATCTGACAATTTTCTTCCGTAGAAATTACTTGCCCTGTTTCATTGTGAGCGTACATATGACGGAGTGAAAACGGCACCGTGTCTGACTTTGCTGCCTTTTTTCGCCAGGTAGTACCTACCTGCCTGAGCTTGCGCCAAGTTCTTGATCTTTTGTTGGCTTAGAAGCGTCATTGCCACGTAGTTGCACAGCATGTCCAAGTCTCAGCGTGTTGATGAACCTGGATCTTCTTCTCTTGAAGAAGAACGTCGATGGTATTGGATCCTTAACGTGGCAAATGGGCGAAAGTTTTGGGACTGAGCATATGACAGTGCCTTTCGCAGCCAACAACTTACTGCAGAGTCTGAGTCTGCCTTATCGGCGGCCAAACCCGAAGCATCTGAGTGCTTGGCAAAGGGGCCTGCCATTGGCACGAGCCCTAAGCGAAAACGTGGTAGTAGCCCCAGCTAAATGTTGCTGCACGTAAGTACAACCCGCGTACAGCAGTTTGCAAGCAGTGAATTTGATTTTCCAAGACATTCGCTGTCTTTGGACGATTGATCAGACATGTTCTCAAGCTAAAACAAGTGTGCTTCCTTTTGAAGTTCTTTTGATTGAGCTCTGGTACGGAACTAATGCAAGTGGTTTCCTCTAGTTCGGCTTGAGCTATTGAATCTGAGCAGCTTGCGTGCACATTCTTTGGCTTTAGCGTAGACCGACCTCTCGCTACACCTTTTGCTTTCATACTTGGTCATGGAGCTCCCTGACTT
>CAJNIZ010010607.1:0-11974 GCA_905231905.1 Symbiodinium pilosum | reverse complement strand
GGGTTTAGGGTTTAGGGTGAGTCCAAGCCCCAAACTCTAAGCTATTGCGTATTACCAGTTAGCGTTTTGGGGTTCCCAGAACAAGGATTACAGATTGGGGGGTTCATAGGGAAACTATCAAATATCAACCTTAAACCCTCGACCCCTAAACCCGAAAAGCCCTAGCCCTAAACCCGAAGCCCCGAACCCCAAAATCCGGAAGCAGGCAATTTGACACGGTGGTGATTGAAGACAACATTGTTCCCAGGGCATCTTGCTTGAACTCATGTGCGCTAGGGTTTGTCTAAACTCCTGACAGGGGATTTGAAAGGGGATTACATAAGGGAGCATTATAGGGGTTATTACGGAGGATACTTGGAGTTCAGATTATAGTTCATGTTGAACAGAAGGATTAGTGTTCAGTGTTTAGGGTTTGGGGTTTAGGGATACAGGACCCAATAGTGGAAAAATCACTGCCAATGGAGATGCACAATTCAATAGGCAGGGTTTTTTTGGGGTTATATAGGCACAGTTTTACGTGGAGGGTCAGGAGCACCTAGTAAATACGATAACAAACAAGATGACTGGGGATATTTCACGGCTTATCGGCTTATCAGCCTGCTTGCTGGGTCCCCCTGACCCTCTAAGCATGGATTATCGCTTGACGTTTTTTTCATGTCTGCGTTGGGGGGTCCCTCTTCCATGAGGTTTCTCATGGAAGGGCGCGCTGTTTTTGACAATGCTTTTTTGGGCCTCCATTTTTGGAATATACAGGAGGTTGGGAAGTAGGATCAGCAGCCCGCCTGGAGTAGCCGTCCCTACTGAGACATGTAGGTGTTAAGTTTTCAGATCCCCGGTAACTACCATTTCAGGGCACGGTTTAGGGTTTAGGGTTTGCTGTGTGTGGAACTGTGTCATACTTGGTGGTTTGCGGGTCCGTATGCGTTTCATGTCAGGTACCCCGAGTTGGTTATCATTACTCATGACCGTAGTTATCCGTCTTATGACCACCCTAAACCCTAAGCCGTCAACCGCGACCGCGACCCCACTGCCAATCCTAAACCCTAGACCCTAAACCTTTTAAACCCTAACGCCATGAAACCCCAAGCAGAGCTTGGACAACCTGGGATGGTCGTCAGGGTTTAGGGTTTAGGGTTTAGGACCCAATCTTTTAGGGTTCGGGATTACATTCTACTCTGTCCATCCGTCAAAGTTGTGTACAGTTGAAGGGCTTGGCGCGTATCTAGCTTCTTTGTTTGGGATGCTTTCCCTAAACGCTAAACCCTATAGTAGCAATAATTACGGTGCTGACCTCGAGGGTGCCAAAAAATGGGCCCGTGTAGGTTGAGGTCAAGGATTTCGGAAAGCTGCAGCCTGCAGCTATGAAGACCCACATTTTCTGTGGGTTTAGGTTTTAGGGTTTATGGATTGTCCTCACTACGCGCTTCTCATTGCATGTCCTCGTTGCTACTTCTCTTTTTCATTCACCATGGTGTTACTGTTGTGGCTTGCAGCTTCATGGTTTCATTCATGATGATGACCAAGTACCAGCACCACAAAAGGCTGCCTGGGTTTTCAACGACGGACTCCTCAACACTGTTGATGTGAGTTACCCATAACGACCTTACCCAACCTCGCCTCAGATTGCAAGCTTGAGAGTTTAGGGTTCTCCCTAAGCCCTAGACTTGAAACCTGAAGGCCAAATGGCAAGCCAGGCCCAAAGGTTGGAGGTATGGGCCCTGATAAGCCCGTAGCCTTTAATGGGGACTCCAGGGCAGTTCGCGGTATGTACATATATATATATATATACACACTCGATTTAGAGTCCAGGTATGTATGCACGTACGTATGTACATGTACGTATGTGTATACATATGTATATATATATATGAATATTGTTTAATATGGCTTACATGAGGGTTACTATCCCGATCGTGGAGCCTCACATGTAAAAGAAAACAGGAAGTGAGATGGAGACGGGTGGCTTTGTGTAGTCGTTTATAAAGAAAATACGTATCAAGTGTATAGAATGCATACAGATGGATCCCAGAATTTGGGGCCCATACTGGGGGCCATGTTTACACTGAACCCCAACTTTAATACGCCAAGCCCGTAATCCTGCGCCCGAAATTCCAAATCCTAGGCCTTGAGCCCTGAACCCTAAACCGCAAACCCTAAGCCCTAAACCCTAAGCCCTAAACCCTAAGCCCCAAGCCTGAACACTGAAACTGAACACTGAAACTGGCAGAGTTAGACAGGCCGACCACTGGGTGCGCCAGCGCGACCTTTCGAGAATCCTCCGAGGGCAGGACGGCCTGCGGCAACCATTCGGGCTAACTAAGGCTAATTACGGGTGAACCTAGGAGGGGGGAACGGAAGTCAATAATTATGGTATTAGCGTTTAGGGTTTAGGGTTGTGGTACAGAGTTGTTGTTTTGGAGAGGGTGGATCTTTTTCTAGACAGCAGAATCTCAAGGTAGTTGTTAGGGATGCGCAGGGTAGAGTTCAGCATTTACGGTCTAAGCTAATAAACCCTAAAACCTAAACCCTAAACCCCTAAACCCTTTGGGGGGAGCCAGGGAGCTAGGGGATAGTCTATATATCAATATGATAAGGGGAGCTCAAGAGCCCAGGAATCTCCAGAACCATAGGGGGGAGTCTAGAATTCAGGATTCGGGGTTAGGTTGGGTACTGCCCGCACTCTGACACAGTTGGATACCAATATACTTATCTATGGTATATATATATATACACATACATATAGCCCTTAATCTTACCCCCCCCAGTATAGACTGTTACTGGGTGGGGGCAGTACTCAAGGTTTTGGGGCTCAGGGTTTAAGGTTCAGGGGAGCAGGGTTTAGGGTTCGGGATCCTGAGCTTTCCATGGACTAGGGATTTAGGGTTTAGGGTATAGGGGATAGGGATTACGGTTTAGGTTTTTAGGGTTTAGGGCTTAGGGTTTGAGGTTTAGGTTTAGGTTCTAGGGATTCGGGTTTGGGGTTTAGGGATTAGGGTCTAGGCTTTTAGGGATTTGGGTTTAGGTTTCAGGGATTGGTGTTGAGGTTTTTAGGGTTCAGGGTTTAAGGTTTAGGGATTTAGGGTTTAGGGTTTAAGGTTTAGGGTTTAGGTTTTAGGATTGGGTTTAGGGTTTAGAGATTAGGGTTTAGGCTTTTAGAGTTTAGGGTTTAGGTTTTAGAGTCTAGGATCCGGGGATCTCCAGTGGGCTGTATAGGAATGTTTCTATGGGTTCTGCAGGGGTTCTACATGGGGATATTGATATTGATGGATTCTTTTGGAATGATACAAGTGTTGAGCCCTCAGGTTCAGCATCAGTGCCCTCTTGCAAACTAGCACGGTGCCCCATCTGTACACCTCTTTTTAAAGGACCGTAGTCTTTGTAGGGTTCCTTTTCAGGTTCCAGAGTAGTTCGGGGGAGAGTAGATTTGGGGTTTGGAGTGGCTGATGGTGGTGGGGAGTCTGAGTCAAGTGTGGTGGGTGTTCTCAGACAAGGCTTGTGGATTTTGTGTCTTCTTCCGAAGCTGTTTGGGGACCGGGTTTCACGTCTATTCCAACCTAAGCCTTACAACCCCAGGCCCTAAAGCAGAACGTCAAGCCCTGCAGTGCTGTGGTGCACTTGCGGCGCCCGTGCACATAGTTGACTTAACTCGAGGCCAAGAGAAATCTGACGAATTCCCCCAACAACCCTGGAGCTTCATCCAACCTCAAGCCCAAACTGAAGAAGCACGAATCGATAATTCTTTCGCCGTATCAAGCCAGCACGCTTCTTTGACCGTAAAGCTCCGCCACGTATATTACCAAGCTAGGAAACATTCATACCACTTACTGGTTCTTAGTAGTGAATAAGGGAATATATAAGGACGATATTCCCTTATTCCTTACTAAGAACCAGTAAGTTTAGGGGCTGATGGGCCTTCTGTTCGAAAGAGGATCCCGGCTCAAAGGGGTTACTACAGGATTCCTTGTGGGTTTAGCTTTAGAGGTGCAGCGGGTCCTTTCTTCATTCCCTACATACCAGAAGCAAGTTTTAGTAACAGTAGCAACGGTACTTGCAGTGTATAGCATAGTCATCTGCATTGCTTTTTCAGTTCTTCCATTCTCTACTACACATTAAACTCCAGTAAGAGTGAGGAAGATAATTCATCTCGAACGCTCAACCCTAAACACCAGACCCTAACCTCAAACCCCAGACCCAAACCGTAAGCCCCGAATCCTAAATCCTAAGCCCCTAAGCCTCAAACTCGAACCCTAAATGGTAAGCCTTGGACTTTCCCCCGCTACAGGACGTGGGACACCGAATTGTGGAGCTTCTGAATGCCGACCGTACGCTGCGAATTGACATGGTAGGGGCGACAGATTTGGGGATTTCCAACCGTGGGGGCTTTAGGGGTTTAGGGTTTAGGGTTTCAGGATTCTAGTGTTTCGGGAGGGACATTTTTGGATGACACTCCATTTGTGGTTGGCGGGTAGAAGGGCGAAATGGGTTGATGAAGGCTATTTAATGGGAACTTTGGGCGGTGGAGTATAGGCCGTTTAGGACGTAGGGAAACCATGAATTATGACACAGAGTTGTTGTTGTTGTTGTGATGGACAGAGTTGATGTTCTCCTAGCCAACTGATTCTCAAGGTAGTTCTTAGAAGTGCGCAGGGTTTCGCGGGAAACTTCAGAACACCTGAGATATGCTTCCGAGAACCCGCTGAAAGCAGATGTGGCACTAAACCTAGACCATAAACCCTAGGCCCCCCCTTGGCTTATGTACCATGCCGCTTCTCTCCGACATCTCAGAGGCAAATCCTGCCCAACCTGATCCACACCATCAAGGGTTCAAGGTTTAGGGTTGTATAGACCCCAAAATGCTGTAGTCCTTATTCTAGAAACCACCAAAAAATCACCCTACATTTGGGAAGCTCCATATGGCTGTCGAAATTAGGGTTCCTTTGTTGGGTCCTTATCATAATACGACCAACCCATGATATTTAGGCTGCATACTCCGAGAGGGGACCATGACGCAGAGTTGACAAGCCCCCGTGACTTGTGAGTTGTAGTTATAGTTTAAACTCCTTAGAGGAGGGGTTATATAAGGGATTATCTAGGAGATCATTTTAGGGGTGATGAAGGGGGAGACTAGGAGTTGAGACAATAGCTCCTTTGTGAGATTTGTAAGGATCCGTTCCCCAGATCCTCAAGCGTCAGCGCACAGTTCCCAAAGCCCCAACCTTATATACCCCCGGCACACATCCCATCTAGCCCTGTATTCTCCCTGTACCTTAGGCCCTAGAACCCCTGAGCCCAAAACCTAGACCTCTAAATCCCGAAGCCCAAGACTCCTAAGCCTAACCCCTAAACTGTGAAGCTTACATTCTGATCCAGAATCTTAATAAGCAGGTTGATTTGATAAGAGCGAAACCTCAACCCTAAGCCCCAACCCCTAAACCCTGAAACTTGAACCCTCAACCCTAAGCTCCAAGCCCCAAACCCCTTAATTCCAGATAAATACAAATCATATCTGGCAGACTGCAAAACAAGAACTCCGTCAAATTTCGGTCAAAGCTCCCGACCATAACCCTGTGAATTTGTAAAAGCCCAAGCCAAGTAGAGAAGGGGAGAGTCCTCCTAATCCCCCTAAACCCTGAACCATAAAACCCTTAGTCCTAAGCTTTAAGCCCTAAACCCTAAACCTAAACCCTAAGCTCTAAACCCTGAACCCTACACCCTAAACCCTACAGCAAACTAGAGAGGGGAGAGTCTTCCCCAGGTCTTGGACCCTTTTCCAACCCACCCTAAACCCCTACACCCCCCTAAACCCCCTAAACCCATAAACCCTAAATCCTTAACCCAGGTCTTAGATCCTTTTCCAATCCTTGACTTCAATCCGCCGCAGCAAGGGAAGTACCAGCCTCGAACGGGGAGAATTGGGGGTGTTAAGGGTGTTTTTATAGGGCGTTTAATAGGGTTTAGGGTTTGGGGTTTAGAGTTTAGGGTCTAAACTCCTTAAAGGGGGTGATATATAGGGTTTAGGGTTTTAGGATTTTAGGGTTTAGTGTTTAGGCTGTAGGTTTTGGGGTGCAGGTTTTGGCGTTTAGAGTTTAGGGTCTAAACTCCTTAAAGGGGGTGCTATAAAGGGGGCTATACAAGGTTATATAGGGGATATATTGGGAGAATGTAAAAACTACTATTTAGGGTTTGAGGGGTTTAGGGGTTAGGGTTTGGACGTTTTGGGTTTAGAGTTTAGGTGTAGGGGTTGAGAGGATTAGGGGTTTAGTTTGGGGGTTTGGTTAGCGAGTGAGTGACGGTTCAAGTCTCTTGAAGGTTTGAGGTTTAGGGTTGAGGATTTGTGGGTTTTGGGGATCTAGGTTTAGGCGCAGAGACTTCTCTCAATTGCTTAGCGTTGTGTGTAGATCAAGCAGTCTTTGGAGAGAGACATTTAAGATGAGCAATTGTGTTTCTTGTCCGGCTAAAGGATTTAGGATTGATGGGTATGGGGCTTAGGGTTGAGGACCTGGGTTCTAGGGTATTGAGGGGATCTGGTTATGGAGATTGCTTCCTGTAGTTGCCAGCTTCACGCAGTTGCGATTTTAAGCTTGTTACTGTTGTAGGGTTCCCAACAGAAACATTGTACTTTAATTGCTGGTCGGTAGCTTGCAGGTTGGTATTTCTCATAGTCCTCCCAAATTATCCCAATAGAATTTCGAGACCTCATAGCTTACGGGATTCATGCTTGGAGGGTCATGGAGACTTAGGAAGTAGCCAATAACCCATATAGTAACCCTACTTATCCCCATTATGAACCCACTTCCTAAGTCCCCATGACCCTTCAAGTAGAGTCTTGTTCAAGCGCGGCTTCGGGCATTTTGGGGCCCAACCGCTCGGTCACAGCATGCCAGAACAACCTCGACTCCTTCTGTTGCGAGACTTCGTTTGGGTTTCTGTTAAGAAGGAAATTAAAGGGTTTGGAGTTTAGGGTCTAGGTAAGTTACTATAATAAAGCAACCCGATTATTTACTATATACCCAAGTTTGGCAACCTAAATTAAGTCCAATAACAGCAACCCAGTTGCAGAGAAATCATCGCAAGGCAGTTTTGGATCTCGCGCTACAGTGCCCTGCCTTTGCACACGTGCTGTTGCACTGATTTCTTCATAGCCCTGAAACGGGTATGCAGCATACTGATGACCGCGGTAGGTTAAAAGTTTAGGATTTAGAGTTTATGGTTTAAGGTCGCTTCCAACCCTAAACCCAAAATCCAAAACTCCGATGGGTTTGGACTTGTTGAGTAGGTGTTCAGGCTGGGCTGCTGCTCAGGAACATAAATGTATTCCCAGAAAATAAGGAAGCCCTGTTATTTACCACATACCCAGATTATGGTAACTGAAACCCTAAACTCTATGGAACCCCGCGCCCCAAATTCGCCCAACGCCTAAAACCTAAAACTTCAAGTTCAGAATAAACAGAAATGGTATAGGGCCAAAAGGCAACCAAAAGATGAATCGCAAAACTGGACAGAACCCGCACAGAGCTCTGAACGCGATACTATCTACAAACCCTAAACCCTAACCCCTTAACCCTCTAAAACATGAAAGAGCGTCGGTATCCGCTTAGTCTCATCCTTCGAGGTGGTATCGGAACAACAAGATCAAGGCCCATAGGGTTTTAGAGGTTTCAGGGTTTTAGGGTTTAGAGTTTTAGGGTTTTAGGGTTTAGGGTTTAAGGGTTTTAGGGTTAAAGGCTTTAGGGTTTAGGGTTTAGGGGGTGCAAGCTAATTCTTCCCAAAGCGGCCATGTTATAGGTTTCCTTTTTGAAGTGTATTCCTAACGGCCCGTCCTATAGGAGGCCCTTTGGTTCAGGTTTAGGTTTTAGGTTCAGAGTTTGAGTTTTATGAGGTTTGGCTGAAGGTTTGGGGTCTCAGGATTACAGCTTGGGGTTTGCTGCTTTGGATTTCCAGCCTGATGGTTACTTTGTGTTTCAGAAGGGCGTGGGAAGTAGGTTGATCATGGGGATAGCTGGGGATCCAATCTGGCTGAGAGGTGTTATATGTATACCTACTAGGTTCCTCTGACCCCTCAAGTGGGGCCCCGGAACGATGGGTTAAAGGCTAGGGATACAGTTGCTGCCCTTCAAAGTGTACTTTAGCAAGAAGGGTTCGGTTACCCCAGCTTCCAAAACAAGGGCCGGTTGGGAAACACTTGGTTTTTCTTTAGCATCGTCGTCCCAAACAAGTAGGAGTGCCAAATTCCTCTCAGCTCGTATGCCCCCAAACGCCGCAACGTTCTATGGTCCGTCGACCAACAAATTTGCAGGCGTTTTGCACGATTAGCACTGGAACACACTGAAAACCAGTTTCCTGTAACCTCCAAGCTGCAATGCATTTCTATAGACTCTAAACCCTAAACCCTAAACCACGTCTCGGGCAGCTTTCTGGTAAGGGTTTCGGATTCAGAAGGCATGCTGCTCTCTGCATTCAGGACATGATCCGGAGGAGCTAGCAAGCCCGCATGTGCTGCACTCGACGTCCCTTGCGTGGACACTCATACTCATAGACTAGATTTTCTACCAGTGGTCCCATGTAGTCCTGTATCAACTAGTCACCGACTCCGTTCCTCAGAGTTAGAATGTGGCATGCGCAAGCACGCGCGACTTGTTCTTACCTTTGAAATGAGCTTTTAGGCTTCCCAAGCGTCAAGCTCCAAAGACCTTCCTTCCGAGCAGGCAATCACATGACCAGTCAAATCCTTGTGCCAGGTGCCGGATATCCGTGGATCAGAGGACTCTCGATGATGGGTTTTGAGCTTCAGATTATTTTCTTGGGTGAGGTTGAAGGGTGAGGGAATAGGAACCCTGACCCCACCGAACTTGGCCCGACCCTCAACCTTAAGCCACCGAAGCCCTAAGGGCCATGGCCTAACCTCTGAACCGTAGCCCGGAAACCCACTCCAGCCCCAACTGGGTTGCTGCTTAAGAACTTCAGTAAAGTTACTATAGCAAGGAAACCCTCTGGCTTAATATATATGCATATTACCGCAGCCCCAAACCCTATATACCCATACTATGGTAAGTTGATTTAAGTTCCTTGACAGCAACCCAGTAAGAAGATCCAAGCTTGTGTATAGCTTGCCCGCGAAGGAGATTGCAGAGCTTGCTGTCTGTTGGGGCCGGGGTCCCAGAAGATTGTAACAGACTCCTAGTTGAGGGTCAAGGGTGAAGGGGGGCCGGGGGGCAGGATGTCATGGACATAGGAGTATAAGATGGTCATGTACAGCCCTCATATCCCGGCATATATTGACTGTTACAGGGTGGGAGCAGTACCCAACCGAAACCAATTTGACACATGAGTATAGTACCCGGATCCCGACATATACCCCTATTGCACTAGTATTGGTGGGTTGCTGGAGGACGACGACCACCCAAGCCATCATCAGGTTGATGCATGATGATGTTTCTTTGCAGAAGGGCCAGGCCCACAGGGTCTGAGGTTTACGGGCTCAGGGTTTAGGGTAGAAGCAACACTGACGCACAGCCCCATATGCTTGGTCGTTGTTGAACGCAGCTTTTAGTTTTGTTACATTGGAACTCAAGCAGGAGTATGGTTTAAGAGTTTTGACATTCTGCCAAAAAGGAACTCGTATGGGGTAATGTGATACTTGTGCCGTCAACCAGATTTCTAGAGGATCCCCAAACCCCACAGCTGCCCTAAACCCTGAACCCGAAACCACGATGCCCAAACTCCACTGTCAGTGCCGTTTCATACAGCGGGCATAGAATTTGCAAGACTGGGTTGCTGTTAAGGAACTTAAATTAAGTTACCCTACTGGGTATATATATATATATAGAGAGAGAGTCAATAATAGGGTTTCCCCCAATACAGTAACTTAAAATACCCTCCTTAACAGCAACCAAGAAGAAAGTGAAAGGTCTCATTTTCGGAGGATCCTCAAAGCCGTTCAAGGAGAACATGCTCATACTTCTATTTGATTTCGGGAGCCGTATAGGGTAAACCCTAAATCCTAAATCCTAGACCCGATTTAATAGGTACATAAGTACTCCAACATCAAGATCCCATCTTAGGGGCATGTACTTCTGACCTGCAACTACTTGGTGTTTCCGTGTCACATGACAGTCTTGCAAGGTGAGCGTGCAGGCGAGTACTATGCGCTCGCTGGCTACCTCAGCTTCGTGAATCCGAACTACCTTGAGAGGACGCCGTTTCGGGTGTAGGTTTAAGTAGGGGTTTACCCTAAACTGGGTTGCCGTTAAGGAACCTATTAGATATTAGATATTTTGGGCATAGAGTGAATAATAGGGTTTCCTTCTTATAGAAAGCTAATTTAAGTTCCGTAGCAGCAGCCCAGCAAACCCTACAGCTAGGATGACGGGGCTCCTGCGGGCTCATGCAACAGATGGGTATGTCTCCAAGTCAGATTTACTCGCAGTGCCTCAAGTAATCCCTACTTTAGGGCCCCAGACATCAACCTAGGAAATTAGAAAATCCCTCCCTTGGGTCTAATAGCATGTTATCTAAATCTGGGGTGGGTGTAGGAATACTGCTGTTAATACTACAATCCTGCATGACCTTAGTCTACTATGATACCATAACTTCCCAATGTTTCAGGTACCTAGGGTCATGCAGTATCTCAGTATCCACCCTACAAACCCGTGTGTAATCACCGTTCCCATTCCATTTTCCATTGTCTTTTCCATTTGATTCTCCACTATTAGGGTAACATCCCTATACCCCAAACCCTGATTTTAAATATCCACCGTAGGGATCTTCTTGTGTGACGGGCGTTGGTCTTGAGCTGCTCCGAAATGGCCCAACCAAGGGTAGGTTTGACCTTTTTTGGGGGTTTACGTTTTGGGGCTTACCCTTCATCCAAAGACAACCCTAGGAAGCCAGAAGAACTGCTTTTTTTGGGTGCCCCGAACCTGCCCTAGAAACCCTCAGAGCCTTTATCTCTACGCTTTGAAAGCTGAGGATGAATTCTACACCCTGAACCCTAAACCCTAGTCCCCAACTCAAGATGCTGTGCCCTGTGCCAGCGTCCAATCACTTGAAGTAAATACTTCGGGTACTGCCCCCGCTTAGTAACAGTTGGATAACAAGTATAATATGGGTAGTTCCCAAAATTGGGGTTCCGTTTTGGTACCCCTGAATATTGGTTGCCACAGTTTAAACTATGAGCAAAAGGGGCCTATAAATTTGAGAACAACCCATAGGCATAGATTAAGCCTCAATGTGACCCCTATATAGATTGCTGTTATATTAGGTATTTTGAGTTGCATGCGGTCTTCCAGCCCAGAGCGGCCCTGAGCTCTCAAACCTCAGTACGGATCCCCATGATCTCCGTCTCATCTCTAAATATCCCCACCCTAAACGCTAAACCCGAGACCCTAAACCTTTAACCCTAGACCGTCACCAAGGGCCCGCCATGTTGAGACCTCTATGCTGAACTCCCTATTGAGCTTCCCGGGTCCCCTGAAGCCTATATAGCCCGAAACCCTACCTACCTACTCTCCAAGTTGGTCCCCTAAGGATATATACCTTTGCAATTTCCTACTTAGTGGTTCCCGAATAAGGTTTGGGCCTTATTTAAGCAGATTGCTGGAGAACTGAATGAACAAGAAATGGATAATGAGGCGGAAGCTAGGTTGGCAAGGGGTTGTATGGAATTTAGTGCAGCAGCGCAACAGATAATCTTGTCTAGTTTCTTTGAACTGCTAACAGATAGCGCCAGTTGAAAGGACAGCAGCTGGGCCATCTTTGAGTATAGTTTACAAATCTTATTATGCGAAAACTCCATAAGGAATACGAACTTCAACTTTCAAAAGCATCTGAGGAAGGCATCAGCAAAGTAGGCCCAGACCCAAAACCCTAAACCCTAAACCCAAAACCCAAAACCCAAAACCCTAAACCCTAAACCCCAAACCCAAAAAGGACAACCCTTGGTCTCACGACGACAGCGGCTGGCCACACGGCACCG
>CAJNIZ010010606.1:0-11977 GCA_905231905.1 Symbiodinium pilosum | reverse complement strand
GTTTATACGCAATTATCCCCCCCTCCCCCCCTCCCCCCCAAAGGTCTGGTAGTATCAACCAACGTAGTTGGTAGGGGGGGGCGCCTACTCCTACTACTACTACTACTACTACTACTACTACTATTGCTGCTACTTCTTCATCCACTATTGATTGTTGGTGGCATTCTGGCCGCATCCGTTAGTCCTCACTCGGTCTTCCCTTCGTGACACCGTTTCATTCGACCTCGCAGGAGCAGAAAGCGGCTTGTCATGCCATATCTTTCTGCAGACCTGGAGCAGACATTTCTTGCCATCGACATGCAGTGGAAAGTTAAGTCCGAACCTTTTGATGTCGCACATTCTCTTTAAGGACAATTTGGAATTGTTGTTGATTTTGCTCGGCTATTCGCCGCTACACCCTAACATATGTCTTTGCTTCAAGATGCATCACGTTACGTACAGTAGCGCTTTGCAGCTACAAGCTTTAAATCTGCACTGTGCTTGAGTATTCCAGGGCAACGACGCCAATGACGCCGATGCTCGAACACCTGGCAAGTTAGGTGAAGGGCTACCTGAGCCCGAAAGGTACGTAGAATAATTGCCTTTTTGGCTACATTAAGATGTTTGGGGCTATTATTTTACCTACTTTTTGGGGTCCAGGTAGCTCTAAGGGGTTTCCCCAACTTTCCCCTTGAGTCCCATAATGAGGCTTCTAGCATTTTGGGGTCTGGGGTCCCCCTTCATAAAGTGGATAGAATATGGTTTTGGGTATACTACAATAAGATCCGCATATATATATATATATCCTATCTACTTAAGGGGGACTACATATTGGGGTCCCCCTGTTGAGGGAACTACAATACGAATCGCAATGCTTCAGGGCAGCAGAAGGCTGACACAACCCAATTCCAAGCACCCGAAGCCTTGCCAAAATCAACCCACGCGGTTTAGGGTTTAGGGTTTAGGGGAGGTTACCGCAGGGATCCAAATAGCCCATTGTACAGGTAGGTAGTATTTGTATACTTGGATCCCTAGGATTAGTTTAGTCTCGAAGTAAGTATGGTTCATTTGAATCGCCCTAGAATTGCATTCATTGCAAGTTTATGTCTACAGTCGGTGCATGTGTATATATATATACATAAATATATATATATAAAGCCAGTCATAGCGTGAACTTTGACAGCACTGGCTCCTCCAAGTTCTCGTTGCTGCATGCAGCTTTGCGACAAGGACCGTCAAACGCATGCTCAGCTTGTTCAGCAGCAAGGGTTTATGTAATTGGGGTTCGAGACGAACTTTCCTGGAGCACGAGAGACATGCGTAAGCAATCGGTCACCAAAACACGGAATCCAAGCACCATTGAGTTGGGAGTTTTCACAGATGAGGCTTCCCCTATCCGGCCCAAAAAGTATGTTCCCCCATGCCAGGACCTCAAGAAGGGACCCCTTGCGATCTAGTGGCCAGATACTTTGCAAGCCGGATCCTCCCACAAGAGAAACTATTGCCCCTGCTGCTCCAAGGTTGGGGCTCCCAACAACTTCAGATAGTCATGGCTTGCCTGGGCTCAGCGCTCTAAGTGCTTAGCCCCAAGCGGACTGTCCCTAAAATCCCCCCGCTTCTCCAAACATCATCTTACCCATAAGGATGAGCACAGTCCGCACTAGAAGCCTTGAGCCACACCTTCCTCCAAACAAGCTGGGACCAGCATGTGCTAATGCATCATGAAGGATAAAGGCGGGAGTTTCCCTAGATGAGGGGAACCCCAATATAGACCCCAAGTAGTATAATCAATCATAGGGACCCCCAAAAGGGTACCCCCAATTTTAGGAAACCCCCAGGTGTATCTAGGTCGTTTTGGATGTCATGCTTCGGGGGGTGTAAAGCCCTTGCGCCAGGCGAGCACCGAGATCGGCCCCGGCGAAGGGGGGGACGCAACCGCAACCGCTGGAAAGGCCTATAGTAAGCTTGACGGTTCAGGGCTTAGGGCTTAGGGCTTGTAGAATTGTAAGGTTTAAGAAATTGGTGCTGCGTGACGCTCCGAACAGGAGCAACGCGTACGAAGTCAGAGTCTACGGAATTCTGAAAGTCTTTCTGCTGAGGGCGTCAGGTTGAGAGCATTATGCTTGGCAGTTTGTACTGGTTGTTGTGGACTTGTAATGAATGCCTGGACCTTAAACCCTAAACCCGAAATGGCTTTAAAAGCAGGATCCGGAAGTCAAGGTGAATGCGGATTGCAAAGAGGATCCATTGTAGGCTCTTGGTCATTCATTGTCCTTAAAGCATGGTGCCACCTTGAGGCAATGAAATAATGACATCGCGATCGGCTTTAGAACAATATTGAAGGTTTCAAATCCATTGCTAGCGCCATTTGTACTGTAGAAGCCTACATAATTACCATTTTTATTCCCTTATATTCCCTCAATATAGCATACCCCCGAAAACCCTATTCTAACTCAATAGGCCCCTGTATAAGCCCTGAATGAACAAAACCCTAAACCCTAAACCTTAGGGTTTCCTGTATTACTCCCTTCAAGCTACTGGACTTGAAGAGGCCGGAGTCTGCAACCCTAAACAGGAAACCCTACACAGGGGTAGATTTGATTCCGAGAGAATCCTTATAAAGCCATAAACATTGAATTTTTACGGGGCCCGCAAATCTACCCTGGTACAGGGTTAGGCCGGGTGCGGGCTCTACCCATAAGCACCAGGAAAGTTTTGTTCGGACTCTTGCCTGGAAAGTCTGTCAGTCCACCGTGCGAGGTAGCGCAGGAGTGGATGCCACGTCAGGATCCCATACAACAACAACTTTAATTCCCTTCCCCAGCCTCCGTAAACACCAGTAGTTAAGCTTACACTCCTAACCCTATAGTTTCCATCTTCTTGTCCGTTTTCGATATCGTATTATTACCTCTCTTCCCTCCTCTCCTGAACCCGAACTCTATAAGCCCAAAATCCTTAACCCTAAACCTCCCTTTTTCAGGGCATGTAAGCCCATGATGTGCAACAGGCACTGGAGAAGCCACCGAGGCTTTGACCTGGCTTCTTTCATGTGAGGGTTGGCAGCCCATGTAATGACATGTGGATGATATCTGTCTATACACATATATACATATACAAGTATAGGGAGGGCGCCCCAGAACGGGCGCGAGAGAGAGAGAGAGAGCAGTGAGCCAGCCAACTAATTCCCACCAAGAAGGTCACAAATTCAACCTCCTCAATGCTACCCTAGATGCTCAGTTTGTTGCTGAAGGCAATGTGTTCCCTGCTATGTGGCCTACAAGAGGTTTCCCCAAAATGGCAACATCACCCAGCAAAAAACCCTCCACAACATAGCCTTACCTTACTTCACCTGATGCATTTTCAAACTAGGGATCCAGTTGGGAAAGTTGGTCCAAACTGTGGTGAACCAACCACATCACAACTCCACAAAACCACAAACACTTCTCAGCCATTCTAAGGGATAGACCTGTGGTGGAGTTTAGATGGGTGGAGTTCTCGGCCAAGAAGCCCAACAGCGGCTGGGAATGCATCTTGCTGCTCTCATAGCCCGTATGAAAGAAAGAGAGAGAGAGAGAGAGAGAGAGATGTATGTACATCATGCATATATGTACCTATCTATGTATGCCAATGTATGCCTGTGTAGGTACCTAGAGATATGTAGGGATACAGGGGGATCCCCGTGCAGAGGATGGGGTTTAGGGTTGGGGTTCAAGAAAATCAACTAGCACCAGTCAGACGAACTGGCAGCCATGCAGAGGGATGGAGCATGAAAGATCAACGACTGTTATTACCAGGCTGGGAGTAGTCCTGAGTGTGGCCCCTACGGTTCCTGTATATCAGCTCTATATCCCTAGGGACCCTGTTTTTTGCAAAACTCCCACGAGAAGCTGGTCAGGAATGAGACGCCCATCGTCTGCAGCCGCCCCTGTGGGTATGCTGTGACATGAGAGGATGGTCCTATGCGTTCGCCTCAGTTCTTGTTCTAGGATCTAGAGTGAGGTTTTCAGAAACTCGTGCAGATATTCAGCTTCTGATCAGTCATGGAAGGTGTGTATTGGCCTGACTCTTGCTTGACATGCGAATCTATGGTGATGATACCCGGTGCCTGGATCGAAATCCATCCCCATTCAGGACCCGCGCTTCGTGAGTTTCTGCTGTCTTTCAACCGCTTCATGACCGAGTGGGCTATTGGGCATCCCTACTCGTGTATTATTAGGTGATTAAGAAAGCTTGTCATCCTGTTACATACTTCCCCTGGGATGTACGATCATCCTAAGCCTCAGGCCAAGTATCTAGGCATCTAGGTTCTTGAGAAGGCTGACTCCTACCTTTACTCTATGGTACGAACGCATGCAGAAATTGCATTCAGCAGCGGCTTTGCGCTCCTAACTTATCCACTGCCGTTCAGGCTTTAGGTTTAAGTTTAGGATTCTGGGTGAGGCCTGAGTAACCTTGCTGGGTCACTGGAGCTTGCTTAGGATTGTTGGTAAACATCCGAGCCCTGGACTACAGTGAAAGTATATTCCTTACAGGTCCCCCCTAAACCCCTATACATTCTCCTATAAGCCCCCCCCCAACCTGATTTAGTACGTAGCTTATCTAAGTCTATGCATTTAACTTCCATGCAATAAGAGCGACTACCATGAAGCATTATCAGAAAATTGAAGTGCCTGGGTTCCAATGCTACCTAGTCCCCTGGACTTGTTTGGATCTTTGATAACCTCCATCTATTGACATCAGACAAACAGGCTACAGTGCCAGGGTTTGCCCAGGTCTCTCAGTAGCGAGAATTTACTGGTTCTTAGTGGGGAATAAGAGAACGTACCGCCCATATAAACCCCAGATGATATGTGGCGGTTTCCCACAAATAGGGGTACGTTTTTGGGGGCCCAACTAATAAGGATTATTGGGATCCCTCTATTTTGGGAAACTACCATCTTCCGAAATTCCTTGATATGAGCCAGTAAGAAAACTCCTGACAAGGTTGGGTTGAAGCTGCTCATCGAATTTGCGGAATTGGGAGCTTGCGCGGAGCTGTAGGGGGCCCGTGCCCCTGAAGAAGCCAGATTTCAGAGGGCCAAGAAACACAGGGATATCCCGTTGGAGCATGCCTGTCAAGGGTAGGTCCCTAGCAAACTGGCTTCTTCCCACACGCTTCACCATCAGCTCCCTCCTGCATGTCAGATTCAGACAGTTGCTTCGAGGCGAAGCATCTCCTAATTCTGGTCAGAGGAAAGCATAAGGGACCTCGCTGTGGCAACCAGCGCGGTTGTTTGTCATATGATTAAGGCTGCAAAGACTTCAGATGCACTGGCTTGCTGTTCAGAATCCTAGCTAACGATGATGCATAGCATGAACTCCTAATCATGATAACAAAGCTTGTGTTCCTTTACAGCAAGCACGAGAACCCTTGTCCAACATCAGCTCACTGGTCCCGCACGAGGTCCGGGGTGCTTTCCGTTCTGCAATCGTTTCAGTTTCCTGGTTTGGGCGAATACACGCGTCCGTCATCATTGTCCAGTTCATTCAGCAAGTAGGCCTGTCAAAATGCTAAGCTACAGTGCGCCTGTCCCATGCGGAATTGATTCATGCGTCTTGGCCTCAGACAGCTCAATGGGATCAACTACAGCATATCACGATGTTTCCATGTCATTTTCCATTATCTTTTCCATTTGGTTCTGCATGATAGCTCTTATGTAACCGCTATGACCCCTATATCTTCAGCCTGCGGAGTTGTGCGACCAAACCAAGAAGCTCGATTGATGCCTTGGGTGCAACAACGGCAAAGGCCTGGTGCTTCTGGCCAAGCTTGCCCTTTGGAATTAGGGTTTAGGGTTTAGGTTTATGTAGGGATAATGGAAATGAAAAGAACATCGAAACTACTATTTAGGGTTTAGGGTGTAGAGTGGCCCCATGTTCACATTCCGTGTGTGTGGCTTGCTATGATCTATCAGAGTTTTGCGGGATGATGCCCGAGTCACCCCAGCTGCAGCTTGGCCAGCACGCAGCGCCCAGCGCCCGACTAGACTGTACAAATCCTTTGGACTCAAAAGAGGTCATGGCACAGCGGGCAAGATGCCTCCGCGCCCTTTGCCGCACAGCTTACTTGGAGGTTCATGGGACTTAGTAACCATTTATAACTGGGGTTATAACCCTACTTGTAACTGGGGTAACCCCTACAAGGCCATTTAGGGGGGTTATAGGTAGGGTTATAAGCCCAATTATAAGTAGTTACTAAGTCCCATGAACCTCCAAGTAGAGTTTAGAGTATGGGTGGTAGGAATGAAAGCAGCTTATTCCATGGGGCTGCGCAAGCAAGTGGCCATCTTTGACAAGGAAGACAGACACGGTCCACGAATTTGGCAACAGTACGTGCCACTCTTGGGGTGTTGTGAGTGTTGCAATTGGATGAGTAGTTTCTCAAAGTGAAGCCCAACGTCAGCTTGAAGCTATGTACAAACAGGATGGATTCCTCACAGAAGCCCATCCAACCCAAAAGACCTAGCTGGGACATGAGAGTCTTGGAATTTCATGAGCTCGCATGACAAATCTGACAACGTCTTCAGAGTGAACCTCATGTGTGCCCCCCACCCCACTTGTTCTTGATACAAGCGAACACAGGCAGCCTCAAAGCGTGACGGTTACAGACCCCACATGCCTCGAGTTCAAACGCATTGAAGGCAAAAGACCCAGTCCTAGTGGGCAAGAAGGAACTTCAAGCGATTTATCCTCAGCGAAGTAGGGGCTCTTGCTTCCTCATGAAAAGCTTCTGGCAAGTTGTGCATTGCGGCTGCCGGCATCCAAAGTGCCAGGGCACCCTCACTTCTCGATTTCGCAGTAGACCATAGTTATAGTCGTAGGCGTACTTTGACGGATGCAGGGCTTTCAGGGCACTTTTTGCGCTTTAGAAGATACCCGAATGCTGGATGCCCAGGGTCGATTCGAGTCAGGCAAAGTGCTCCAGCAATGATACTTCTAGCCCATTTCTGTTCAGGGATCGGTTCGGATTTCACTTGCTGACGTTTTGCGATGTTGGCGCACCACGCAGTACACACCGAGGATCATGCGCCTCGCCACTTGCATCTCCTATTTCGCGGATCTAATTGTCTGTAGACTGAGGTGGTCTGTTGGACCAGTCTAAAAGATTCATGAGCCATGGCTTCCTTTGAAGCCCTGAAAAATATACGGTAGTAACCCCTCCGAAGTTTGAACTTCCGTATACTTCTGGCACCGCCAGGACTTGGTGTTCATCAAGCTCCGGATGCAACATGTTTTTTTGGGGCTTTGCCCCGCTACCCCTTGAGAAGGGGGGTGGCGGGAGACTTGAGAAGTGAGGATGCGCTGCCCTAAAACGTGGCCTCGGCTTTCGCCAGCAGTTTTTTCCAACTGTTACTGTGGAAAGCTTTGTTCGGCCGTTGTTGCCACTTCTTTGCAGGAATGGTGCGTGCGTACTAGTAATCATAATGATAGTAATACTAATAGTAATCATGATAATTGTAGTAATAATAGCAATAGTAGTAAGAGAGTAGTGTTTTCCTATGTCCACCTCATACTATAGCCCCCGTCTCCCCACTCCCCTGAAGATGTGGACCCGAGCCTCCGTAATCAAAAATCTCAAGGTCCATCAGCTGGAGTTCTAGTAGTACTAGCCAGTACCAGTGCCAGCCAGTAGCCGGCTCTTCCAGTCATGTCCAGTCCTTTTGCGTTTTAGCAGATTTGATTTTACAACTCCGAGGGGAGGGGGGGTTGTGAGAACGTACTGGGACTTGGATTTTACATTCAGGGTTGTTTTAATGCAAGGTGAGCTGTACGCTGTTGGTGATCAGGAACCAACAGGCAGCTTCAAATAAATCTGGATGGGTCAACCGGTTTGCTCCTTACCTGGCGACCTGTCTTATGCAAAGTCCGAACAAATAGTCAGATCTGTGGCCGCACTTGTCCTTTGCCTCCTAGAATCACAGCATGCGGCGCCTTTGCGCTTCCATGTTTGTTGCGGGGAGGGTTTAGAGAAGACGAAAGTGGTTGTCAAAAGCCTTGTGATGGGATAAGGACTATGTCCAGGCAGGGCAAGGGCACACAAGGGGTGCGTGCCAAGTCGCAGGCTGGGGTATCATGACAACAGAGAGGGAATCCACATGTCTTGATTGGCGTTTGGAGCCGTTTGAAAAAATAGTATATAACATGGGATACTTGTGAAGGCAATGTGGGGAACTAGCTACATATCCCAGACGCCAACTCAGACGTGATTGCCAGTATCGCTTCGTCCCACTTAGTTGGAAGTACGAGTTGCCATGAGGTCCCCAAATCAGTGTTGAGGGCGACCCTCAACGAAGCTACTCGCCACACAGCGTGCAGCACCATTCCTGCCCAGCTTTAGCGTTGCCCCAGCCAACTGCAACAGCACTGCAGCACGCTCGCTAACTCTCGCAAAAACATCAAACGGGTATGTGCATATGTTTGGGCTTACATAAGGTAGAGTGAGGTGTTGCACGGCCGCCTGAGAATGCAGTAAACTCAGGCATCGGTAACCACATCCTTAGAACTTAGCGCTGATCGCTGATGTTGAGGGCTTGAGATGTTTTATGCTCATCTCAATTCTTGCTGGGGCTTGTTGTGGGCCGCTATATCATAAGTGAGGCAAAGGAATGCAATTTGCTTATACCCCCCCACCCCCACCGCATCCCGCCCTCAGCGATCGGAAAAAAGAAGAAGAGATGTCACAGACCAACTGTCAAGGCTTCTATGCGGGGGCTGTTGCGGCCCGAGCACTGTTAAAGCGGAATGCCTTCAGATCTGGATTCACAGTCTGTTGGCGAGTTTTCAGGCCACAGAGAACCCATGCCGATCGATAAACATAATGCCCTTGCTTGAGGACAAGCGTTCCCCTCCACCAGTTAACCTTGCCGTGGTTGCGGTATGTTGTAGTAGCTGGGGGAAAGACAGCCAGTGTTGTGGGACGAGGCTTAGTTCTTGAAAGCTTATCGGCAATCGAAGTGAGAGTTTTTGGTAGGCGGGTTCCACAAGAGATGCCTCTAATTTGTTTAGATTTCTCTGTCAGAGATAGGTCAGTCCTTCTGAACATGCATTCTGTGTGGCCTCTTGGCGACCGGTTGGGCAGACGCACTTCGAGGACGGTGAGTCCTGCGGAAGCGTCGCCAGAGCATTTTAAGCGCCAGGTCCCAGGTGTCAGAGCAAGAAGGAGCAATAGCCTTCGGGGACCAGACCACTGGAAATGTTACGTTGAGAATTGGGGGTTTCCTGAAATTAGGGGTACCTTTTTGGTGGTCCCCTTAATAAGCATTATAGTTTTTTGGGGTCTATATTGGGGTCCCCCATTTTGGGAGACTACCAATTGTAGACCTCTGTGGCACGCTACTTTCAGATCTACGAGTTCGAGTCTCCTCTGTCTGTATGCACTTTGTCCGCCGAGGGTCTGTGAATCACAAGCCTGTCGCATGTCACCCCTAAAATCCCAAAGCCCTGGGGTGATCTTAGGGTTATGTTGGGATTATATTGGGATGATGGAACATAAATGAAACTTGCTATTTTGTAGTAGCTTAATTGCTTGTCTTGGCAGCTTGCACCTACTGGGAAAGTATGCACACTCCTCCAGGCTTCGGACACCTGTCAGGGACAATCATCAGCTACCGGCTGCCTGAGAAAAGCTCTGGGCAAGATGTACTGCCAAGAGTGGAGATGCGAACCCCTCCCCAGGCCTTCAGTTGGAGCCTTGCGGTTATGCTTAGCTCGTGTTACTTCCCTCAATCCTCTCGATCTCTGACTAGCCAAATGAGATCCCAAACTTTGCCTTTCAAGCGAAGGCTGCCGCTGACAGGGCCGAGCCTAGAGGTACGGGCTGCGAGCTCACATCTTGCCTGGACCATTTAAAGTGTCTTCAAGTTTGGGCCAAGCATGGCGACATCACCAGCAACTGCGGACTCCGTGTGCTCATTTTCTTGCTTAGCCAACAGAACAACTTTAACCTTTTTGGGCTTCCTTTTCGGGTCTCTATAATGAAGTTGAAGCTTTTTTAGCCCTGGCTGTTGGGGAGGGGAGCTTTAAAATGATGTATACAATACTGGATATGAAAGCTTGGTCATCATAATGGAACTTGAGAAGCCCACAATCCTGAACGGACTCCTGAAAGAGAAGTTAGCCCCAAACATAGTATAGGGGCCTGGATAACTATACCACATAATGGAGAATCAAAGAGCGTACATGATGATGGTGGTGGTGATGCTGCTGATGATGATGATGATGATGAAAGGGGATGGAAGATGAAATGGCAGCTACTATACCTATAGAATAAGTTTGAGAAAATATCGTATAATCTGACATGATATAATTTGGTGTAACATAGTATGATATATAGTGTATAGTGTACTGTAAATTATTATAATGTGATCTATATACGGACTATGTAGGGTTTTCTCATCTGTGGCCAGTCCCTGTTCTTTGCAGCGTCGCAAAATTGTCCAGGGAGGGGCTGCGAAAGTACCTTCTGCTTTCGGTGCGAGGCCACAGCTTTCAAGCACCAGCTTATAAAACCCCCATAGAACCCAAATATAATCCTAATATAACCCCAATATAGCCGCAACATAACCCAATGTACTCCTAACAGAACCGCTAGAGAACTTTGTTTTGTCTTTTTTCGCTACTTGGCTCTCTGCAACATCTTCAGCCGCCGACCTGGTTTGTGTCCTGTCCGACGCACCTGGCTGACTGGTGCTTGAGGGAGAGTGGGGGAGTGGATCCCTATCATAATCCCCAGGTATACCCCTATAATGGTTCTTATATTCACTCCCCCACCCTCGACTAGGCACCAGCAGGTCTTGGAACGGATGCAGCTGTGGTGGAGGTTGCTATGGTTTGGGCAGGCACGCTTTGGGGCACAGATGTTCGTGCGTGTTTGGGCATGTATGTTTTGGGAACATACGGTCTTGATATAGTTTTGGGCGACGGTGCTTGGGAAAGGGCAAATGTGCAAAAGAGCAGTAGAGCTGACGGTAGCATTACTTGCTAGCTTTCTCGGATCCTCCCGCTGGTCATGTCAGCAGACGTTGGGTGGGATCGCAGTATTTTGGGCGTCAACATTGCGCGGGCGCCATAGAACACTTTGTACGGATGGTCCATCATGTTCTTCCTCATTATGTCATATAAGCTCTTAAACCTTCAACTCTGGCGCTGCCCCAGAAGCATGC
Source organism: Symbiodinium pilosum (assembly GCA_905231905.1). Classification (NCBI taxonomy): domain Eukaryota; class Dinophyceae; order Suessiales; family Symbiodiniaceae; genus Symbiodinium; species Symbiodinium pilosum. Next base: position 797 of record CAJNIZ010010606.1, on the reverse strand, counting down.
AAGTGGCAGAACCCTAAACAGCCTTGACTGCCTCAACAGTGATTATGCAGCACCGGGAGTCCCGCGTACTTGCTCTCAGAGCATGCCTCATTCAGGGAATTCTCAAAATTTCGGTCCTTTCTGTTTTCAGCCGGATGCATGAGATTATATGGCCGTTGTATCAATGTTTATGTTTTCTAGTGGCATGCAGAAGAAGGACATAGAAGGACCCTAGTTTTGAGAAACACGCATCTAGGGAATTCCTTGCTGCCTCGGACCTGGCTGAATCGTAGCCAGTGATCCTTCTTGGCAGAATCCCCGGAATTCGCCAGCACCCGCTGTTGCTTGGGACCTCAGGGCTGCTGTATCAATACTCCTTTGCTCTTATCGGTGCAGCTGCCATTTTTGTTGACTTTGTCGTCGTCATCGATGTCGTGGTCGTCGTCCTCAACGTCGTCATCCTCGTCGTTGTCGTGGTCTTTGTCGTTGTGGTTGTGGTTGTTGTTGTTGTCGTTGCTTTTGTTGTCGTCGTCCTCCTCCTCGTCCTCGTCCTCATGCACGTCCTGGTCCTCGTCCTTGTCCTCGTCCTCGTCGTTGTCGTCTTCGTGGTCGTGGTGGTTGCTGCTGCTGCTGCTGCTGCTGCTGCTGCTGCTGCTGCTGCTGCTGCTGCTGCTGCTGGTGCTGCTGGTGCTGGTGTTGGTGTTGTTGTTGTTGTTGTGGTTGTTGTTGTTGTTGTTGTTGTTGTTGTTGTTGTTGATGTTCGTGGTGCTGGCGGTAGTAGCGGTAGTAGTGGTAGTAGCGGTACTAGTGGTACCAGT